>PVKS010044573.1:0-14256 GCA_004027875.1 Aplodontia rufa | reverse complement strand
AAAAAAAAAAACTTATTATTCTCATCTCTCATGGTTTATCTAGTGGGTTGCTGCTTAGCAGCTCTCAAGGTTTTTTTTTTTATCAATGATGGGACCAAGGTTATTTTGATGGCTTCCTCACTTGCATGTGTGGTGATGAATAGTGGCTATTAGCTAGAATTTCAGTGGGATCCTTCTGCCAAAACTTCCACACTCAACCTCTCCATATGGACTGGGTTTCCTCACATCAGGAAGTCCATGTCCATGTAAGAACCAGGAGACTAGGCTGCATGGTCTTTCCTGATCTAGAGTCAGAAGTCAGCATCTCTGGGGCTGGAGCAGTGGCTTGGCGGTTGTGGCAATTGCATGGCATATGCCAGGCAGGCCATAGGTTTGAACCCTAGTATCAAGTATATGGTGATGTGTTGGAGCAACAAAAGCCACATGAAAAATTAAATGAAATTGATTCTTTTACTCTCTCTCTCTCTCCCCCTCTTTCTTTAAAACAAGAACAAAAATAACTCAGCAGTCTCATAATCTCCACATTTTACTGTTTATAAAGAAGTATGTAATGCCAGCTCATATTGTAATCTCTACTTCTAAATGAGAAAGAATATTAAAAAAAAAAAAAAAAGAACTGGTGAGCATGCTTAGAACCACCAAGTGTACCTGAGCTCTAGATTCCAAACATTCTTTGTGTTAATGGGCATACTCTTCAGTTATCCATCTCAATACAAATAAGCTTCCTCAGAATTCAGTTGTCAATTCTCAATACTCCTGTGTGCAAATTTTGGTTTGTATCTATGAGATACACATGCTGTTGATATACAGGACCAACAGCATTTATCATGTACCAATACATGTGCTGGATCTGAAAGCATGGGCAACTGTGTAGTCATGTAGGTGGAAGGATGCAGAGATCCCCTATGAACTCCTAAAATGTCACATGAACCACTTTTTTCGTTTCCTTAATAGAGTCACTCTTATATCCAGGAAACACTATAAAATATTTCTTTCTACTTTGGAATAATAATTTTATTAATCTGTGAATACTTTTTCTGAATCAAGAGTGATAAATCATTTAAAAATGGTGTTTGGGGTAAAGAAATATTTTTAAAAATAGTGTTGAATGTTTTATAACATTGTTGATATATCTGATGCAGCTGAATTGTACAATTAAAATGGCTAAATATCAAATTACATACTTACATATATCAACAGATTTTTTAAAACTGAATACTATATACTAAAGAACATTGAATTATAGGCTTTAAAAGGATGAATTGTACAGTGTATGAATTACATATCTAGAAAGTTGTTTAAAAATGTTGAGAATAAGATTTTTACTTTCCACAATTCTTTATAAAAGGGCTAAAACTCTATTAATTGTTAAAGGATACAAGTACTAGGGATGTTGCTTAGTGATAGAGTGCTTGTCCTGGGTTTGATCCCCAGTACTAGAAATAAGTAAATCAATAAATATAGAATTGAATTAAAAAATAAATATAAAAGACTGTCTTTTGTGCAATCAATATGTCTAAAACCAATGGTGTACCTTACTGGTTCTCTAATAAAGTACTTCATTGTCCTGTTACATCATGTTAACTTTTACTCTACGAGATTTCATTTAGGTCTTTCATGTCTTTGTTTTCTTATTGTTGTTTGTTATGCGATGCTCTCTAAGCTTAAAAAAGTGTTTGTGCTCTCTGTGTGTTCCCAGTAAATGAGCATTACGAGGGCAGGAGTATAGCTCAGTGGGAGAGCTTGTGTGAGGCACTGAAATGGATCCTTGCCACCATAAATAAATAAATAAATATGTATGCATCATGTGAACTCCCAAAGAACAAGTACTAACCTCAGCCTAAAAGACAAGAAAAATTAAAGTCAGGTGGTGAATAGTTCTAGATGACTTGTTCAGAAATTGTTTTCAATTCTGTATATCATCTTCTCTGTCTTATTTCCAATGACTTCTGTTATTAAAATCCTTGTCTCTCACGTGAACATGTGGGTGTGCAAGCAGCATATGGAAAATATATGTGGAAGAAAAGCAAAAATATAAAAATATATGGGTGTGGAATTTTGTATTAGGATTTGTTTCCATTTTAGGGTAGGCTTAAATAATTTTAAAAAATCATTCAATTCAACCTCCCCCTTCATTAAAGATAGGGAAAAATTTCTCATGTGACTGGCACAATAAAAGAATTCTGGTTATAGATCGATCACCAAATCACGTCTCTTAGTAGTCTGTTGTAATTCTCCATTCCATTTTCTCCCATCCCATCAGGGTCATCTGTCCTTTAGCTAATGACCAGCCTGTCAGTGGATAGAAAAAAAAAGTTTTGAATAATGTAAATAGATTGTATACACACCTATTCTTGACTGCTCAGAACATACAGAAACGTATCAGAAACGCAAGGTTCAGACTCTAGATTACCCCATTATGAATATCATATAATCCTAAATTGGGTGATTAGAAAACAAGCAACTAAACCAGTGATAGATTTAGAAAGAAGGAAGGAAGGCAGGGAGGAAAATACCCAGAATTAGTTGGCATGCACTACCCAAAAACAATTTTTGAATTAGATCACCAAAATTAAGTGTTATCTGAACAATATTCCCATTTCACTATTTTGGGACATGCTGCTTGTATATTTAGTTCTCTTTCTTTTAATGATGAACTTAATATCGCTTTAAGCCCCTTTCCACAGAAATGTGAAAAGTAAAACATGTGGTGGTACACAAGGCCTAAAAGGGCAGGCCCACAATACACATTTCCCATGCCTGAGTGATCCCATAATTAATAACCTGACATCAGGGAACTGCAGATCTGGGATGAATAACTCTATAGTTTGGGAAAATAATTTTTTCCTTTTTCATCATAGTTGATCATACTTCCAATTTCCTTTAGTTAACATACTCCCACAACCTACATACCTGCATATAGGGTATGTACTCTACATTAAGGTAACTGTACATTTTCATTTTCCTTTCCAAATAATTAGGGTACGTTTGTCTTTCTTCTGTGACAATAAAAGGCATATTCTTATAAAGTCCCCACAATAAAAGAAATGACATTTTTGCCTATAAGAAATTAAACTTCCATAAATTTCACAAATCAAAACTTCCTTGGAAATTTAAGGAAAACATTTAGCAACTACACAACATGGAGCTTTACACTAGATTTGCAATTGACAAAGAACAAGACACCAAGGTTTCAAAATGCTCTTATTTCCCAGTTTCTCCCAAGAATATTCTCAGATATAACAGTGCCCAGAAGGAATTCAGACCCTTGTCAAGCCAAGTTCCCCTTTTATTACAAATATCTGACACAAAACAATTTTGATATGAAATTCATAGATAATGCAAACTACCAGTGCATACAAATTCAGAGAATCAATATAACATCATGACATATAAAAGGTAAATAAGACAGATATAATTTATCAAAAAGCAAGGTATAGTTTATATCTTAATGATTTGCACTACAATGCAAAAAGAAGTGTTTTTATGTTTTAATCCATTAGAAATATCTTAAATGAAATAGCTACAAAAGCCTACTGATTCAGGTGTGTCTATTGGCTACTCAGATTCCATTATGACAAGGGTGGTCTTAAGGTGATTTTCTATTATATGATAAACAATTCTTTAAAAGTTCTGTGCAAAATAAAGTGCAGTGTTCCCTAGGGTTATACAAAAGCTATGATCCAAAAAACTTCACTATACATTATGGTCATGCAAAAATATTACTTTGTATTTATACATATAAAAGAGCTGTATTCTAGACTAAGAATATTACAGTAGATTTGGGATCTACAAAAAATAACTGATGGAATATTTCAAAATTCTGTAAAAGAAATAAGAAGACCATCCAGAATTGTTCTCCCTAATAGCTTCTTTCCTCCAAATGTGTGAAAACTAAAAATACTTTCATCAATTTCTGAATGTCCTTTGGAAAGAAGATCAAAGTACCTCTTATCATTAGAACCTCCTAGATTTTCCAAAAGAAACTCCTGTTCAGTGCCCTGTACTTTCTTAATCCCTCAGATGGCAGTGTCTCCTCACTGTGCTGATGATGGCCAGTGTCACTATAGCATGTTCCGGTAAGCCTGTTATTTGATGCATCTTTTTAACTGCCAAACATATTCCAAGAGCTCATGCCCTCCCAATTATGGTGCTACCTAAATATCAAAAAGGAAATCCATAGGAATTTCCTCTTGATGTGGAAGAAACATTCTTTGAAGCACTTGCAGCTCCTATAGCTACTCAGCTGTGTCTGCTTTCCCTCAAACTTTGACCCTAAGATTCATTCTTCCAGAGCTGGAATGGTGGCTCAGTGGTTAGAGTGCTTGCCGAGCATGAACAAAGACCTGGGTTCAAACCCCAGCACCATGTACGCAACACACAACTAAGTATTGAAATGAAAACCAGATGAAAAACTAAATAAAATTGATTCTCTCCATCTCTGAAAAAAAAAAGATTCTTTCTCTCATGAACTTTTCTTTAGCCTTCTAATACACAGAAGTGTCCTCTTGTGGAGGTATCTGCTCCTTCTCTTTATGAGATCATATTATCATTAAAAAGTAGGCTTGTTTCTGACACAGATGGTCTATTCATTTCTTAATATGGTTGGATTTATTTTCCCCAAAAGAAAAATCTCTGCCCACTCTCAAGTCGGGATCATTAAGTTGATTCAGGGCAATACCAGTTAATTTTTATTAAATATTGGATGGAATGGTTCAATCTAGCATGCAGTGGCTGACGCTGCCCAGAGGTTTCTGTTAAGGCATACACCATTTCAGAAAGCGCATCCTCATTCTGCTTTTATTTTGCCGTAGACAGCACATGGAGTGGACTTTGCGCCCCACACAGAGAGAGATCAATACATTTATTCTCTTCACTCACCAACACCCATCTACAAACAAGAAGTTGAGTTAAGCTGAGGAAAGTCCGCACTGCTCCCCGGTTAGTCTAGCCTTTCCCTTATCTTGGTACTCCTGTAGAATACAAATCTGGTTGTAATGATAGAAGATGAGGAAGGGAACAATTAATTTTTCATAAGATGGATTCCAGTCAATTACCCAAATATACCAAGATCAATTATGGAGGAGCAGGTAGCACTTTCACTTTATGTTCAGTGGAATTCTTGTTTAGTTTTTAACTTTGACAGGGAAACAAATAAACAAACTCTTTTCAAACTATCATTTTTTTTCTGTATTCTTTTTAGTTATTTACCTGCTTTCTCTGGGGAAAGATTTCTGCATCTACCCACACCCTAACGCGTGCACACACACACACACACACACGCACACACACGCACTTTTCCTGGGTAAAAATGAATAATAACAAGTCGTCCCACACTGCCTCTGTTCTGAGGTTTGAATCTGCAAACATTTGTTGGTGCTGAGTTGCTGCCTGCTGGCATGAGGGAGTGTATTTCTTAATCTATTTCACACAATTACTGCCCAAACAGAGATCACTCTGTTTTCTCTTAATTTTGCTAAAGAGGTCTGTGCTTTTCAGGGTGGAGCTTAGACAGAAAAGCAGCAGGAAAGCCAAGTGCACTTAATGAAAACACAGCCCAAGGCTCCTAGTTTCACAGGTCCTTGGAGCCCTGCAGTTCTGCCGCGCCTGCTTTCCACAGGTTTTAAAGCTCCCCGCCAATGTTGTAGGCACAAGTTCACAACACATTAAAAAATGAGACATTCCCATTACAGGGCATTCTGCAGAACAGAGTTACCAGGGGATGTGAAATATAACGATTTCAGTTCATCTTTTTGCATTAAAGCTAGTGTATCCATTATAGAAAATACAGCACGTCTCTCCAATTTGTGAGAGGTACGTAAATTGTGATAAAAAGACTATTTACAATTATAATTTATAAAACACTTAACATGTCACATGTACAATATTTATTTCTATGCCTCTATTAAATTTATTTTTTACCTCAACTTTGTAAGTGAAGGAACTTAGGAAGACTAATGCTGGAGAGGAAGGGGTCTTTGTTGCTTTCATTTGTATCCTACTTTAAACAAATCATAATTTTAGTACAGTGTGTATATTAAAGCTTAGCTTGATGACATCTACAATGCTATGTTTTACTTTTGTGTATGAGTTTTAGAGCCATCTTTTACAATTTATTTAAATAAATAGAAACCTTGAAATAATATTCCAAAATGTTTATTGATTAGGTATTTCATTGGAAAAGTTGTTGGACTACATCTATTAATGTGATTTAACTAGAAGTACAGGCAATATAATAATTGTTTCATTTCCTGAATAAAATTCCACAATGACTTTCTAATTGTTTTGGTTTGTTTTGGTTTTATTTTTTGGAGGGGTGTTACCAGGGATTGAACCCAAGGGCATTTAATCGCTGAGCCACATCCTCAGCCTTTTTTATATTTTATTTTGAGACAAGGTCTCACTAACTTGCTTAGGGTCTCGCTTAGTTGCTGAGGCTGGCTTTGAACCTGCAACCATCCTGCGTCAGCCTGTCAAGTTGCTAGGAATTACAAGCATGTGCCTCTGTGCCTGGCATGACTTTTTATTTGTAAGTAGTGACTTTGCTTAGACTAAAACTCTCACTTGTAAGTATTTTCTTCTAAAATTGGAGTTCCCTTTAGTTTATTATTTGAAGGGTTTATTTTTTTCTGTGTTTTGTTCTGGCTTTAGATAGTTTAATATATTTAAAATTAATACTTGAAACTAAAGTCATAGATATAAAACCAAGACTATATGATATGGAAAGCATGGTGATGGAATTAAAAATATATAATGAAATTAAATTATAAAATATATTATCTAGTCTCTTAAAAATATTTACCTTTCAAATAGTCAATTGTAAGATTTTATAATTATAACATATATCTTCTAGAATTATCATTCATTTTTCTGTAGGTGCTATGTGTAAACCATGAATTATTTTCATTACTAAAGATTTTGGATACCTTTAAGTCTGCAATCATGGTAGAAATAGTACTTTTTGAGTAATTAGTTAGATTGTGTTTTCCAGAGTTCAGGATAGGGAAGTTAATTCATCTTGGGAGCTCTGCCTTTCAGAGCATTTACCCAGATCAGCTGTGGCAGAGGATTTTTGTCCATTCATTCTGCCCCAGATCATGCAAACATGGAGGAAATCAAGAATAAGAAATCAGTCATCATAGTCTCCATTTCAGTGTTTTCATTTGCTATACTAATTTCTGGAATTTATTAACGTCTCAATAATTTATCATCTGTACTTGGCCTTCAATGCCAAAAAAATCGCTAATTTGGAATATGCTTAGTTTATTGTGGGATCCCCCAAAAGCAGAAACTATGAAAGACTTTTGTGCATGCCCATGCTCACATAGTACCACACAGTAAGACAGGGAGGAGTGAAGGGGATATGCAACAGAAAAAGGGAAAGCATTGCTGCCTTGTGACTACACACTGTCACCTGAATCACCTGAGGAAACAAAAAAGGCATCTTGAACCACCCAGGCAAGAGACAAAAAGAGCTGTTATCATGTGCTCCTGTCCCATTGGTAAGAAGCCCTTAAGGATATCAGTGTCCTCAACCCTTCAAGTTGCATTTGAGTAAATACCATTATTTTCCAGCATGTCCTAGGAGACGGAATCGAAGAAGCCTTAGTACAGACTACAGGGATGTCCCCTCAGGTTGTACCTAGTACAATCTAATCAAAACCTATAAGTGACCAATCATGACTACCATAGATGAAGTTGAGAATAAGATAATTATTTGGAGTAGTACATAAGAAGTCCAACACAACTTTTAAGTGATTTGGTTTCTTTCTTGACTGTAACTGAATGTCCATTTAAGTGAAACACACCAATTGCAAAAGAGTGACAATTTGCTAACTTTCATGTCATTGTAATGACACAATTAGTGTAGAAAGCTGTGGTAAATAATCAAACCCAATTGTGTCTAAAAGAAGATTATTAGTATTGAAGAATCTGTATAATAATGTAATTGATATCATAATATAGAGAAGTTTAAAGAAGTTTGTGCACTAAGATATGAAGGCTGAGACATACACAGTGTGATGCCCTAATCAAAGATAATATTACTTCTGCATTTTTCAAACTTTGCAGAAATTATTTAGCTTATACAATTCTGCTTAAAATAAAAAAATCATCAATTAAGCTCACTTTATTCTCATGAAACATATTTGTCTCCTACACATTGTAAGATTTTTTTTTCTCCTAGAGAGTGAGAGAACAAGAAAAAGAGGGGGAGAGTGATTGGGGGTGGGGAATGAGAAAGAGAAGAGAGATTGATTACAAGTTCTTGCTTTGGACTTTTCCTTAAAAAAAGTGTTTAATGTGAAATAGCACTATGAAACACTTTACAGTCCATTCAGTTTCTTTTGGAAAATAATATTTGGTTTGAAATGAACACTTTAGAAGATATTTCATTTCTTGGCATTTAAAATCAATATTTTTCTCACTGTCATGAATATTTTTTGGAGAAGCCTTGGCAGCTATTTTTGTTCATTGTAATTGTGGGCGTACTATAGGTGAAGATGGAACACCTTTCTCTCATTATTAAGAGCTTAGTAGCCCTGAGCTAAAGGCTGTGATTCTTCATGTCACCATCGTGGTGGCAAATAAGAATTCCCATTTAGTTTCTAGTAACCTCATTTGTCAAGAAGACTGTATTTCAAGTTTATATAGATTTAAGGCAAACAAAAACTAGATGGCTAAATGCCTCCTTAGTCATAAATTGCATCCATCCATTAGAGTAAAAGTTAAACTAAAAGGATATTAATTTTTCAGATATACTTACCTATTCAAGTTTTATTTTAAAAGATGTGCAGTTAATTTAATTTTTAAATTGGCTCTCCATTAGTGATAGTTTCAATGTGCTGCTAATGTGAAAGAGCACTTACATGTACTCTATCCTAAGCCAGAGAGATTTCAAATTCCCTCAACTTTACTGTGAACACTAAAGTGAAAATATAGTAGCACAATGTTCTGCCCAGCCATTTTAAAGGGGTATTTTTAGCTAAAAGCTTTGAAATTATTCTCGAGTCTTTCTTTATCCCTTCAGTTTTAGCCTGAGCTGATCAAGAAGAATATGAAAAAGGTCATGCTTTGAGAAACTTTAAATCTACCTCAATCTTGTAATGACAGCAAGCCAAATAACTAAACCCCTCAGAGGAAAAGCGCACACCAAGTCTCTGGATGCCTCAAACAAACTTCAGGCTTCTTACTTCTGCAGCCATGCACATAAGTACACTTGTGTAGCTTTATGAAAGTTTCATGAGTTCAAATTGTTTTCAGTTATTTTCCTTTATCTCGTGTGATACTTTAAAATGCTGGACATTAGCTTCTCATTTAGGGTATGACGTGATTTTAAAAAATCAGCAAAGCCACGTTAGCATGTGTTATCACGATTACTCTCACAAACCTCTGAGGTACCCCCTTTCACTTGACTATCGTGAAGATCATGAAAATGCTAGACAAGCTGTCGTGAACATCATTTCTTTATGCCATTTCAACCTCTAGAGGTTTCATATTTTCTCAGAGCTTAGATGGTTTAGTTTACATTATCCAACTTTCAATCAATATCAAACTGATTTTTTCAAGTTCCCAATCAATATTTTTTCATTTTTTCATGAAACCAATTGATCTAAACTATGGCTCAAACATGTGTATATTTGCATGTCAATGCACAGTTGAAAAACAGTAAAGAAGTCCAACTCTACTAACTTCTCTAGTATGTACCCTATTAAGGATTCTATCTCTTTTAAGCAGTGTATTATTGTTCATATATCAGGAAATTCATAAATACTTAACTGTAATACTACATTTAAAAATATAAAAATTTCCAAGACAAAATTTATTATATGGCTTTTCCAACTCCTGTATTCTTATGTACAATAAAATATCTAGGAAAAAATAAGGTAGATTTTGTAGCTTACAATCTTTTGTGCCTTGCAAAATATGCTACTCTACCTATGAATGAGCATTATTGCAATATTTTCCATTATGGAAAGAATTTCTGTGGTGAATCCTCAAATTTCAGTCTATACAAGCTAGCTTCTCAATTGTGTTCCAAGAAGGACCATTTCACTAGCCATGTGGGAAGTCAAATGACATTTGGAAAGGCTATTATGTTCATTAGTCCTTATCTTTGAATAAATAGGTTATAGTTTTGAATCAGAAACAACAAAAATGGACCCTAGAAAAACACTGCAATTAGCTAAAATGTGAAAATTGATGTGGTTCCATAAATTAGTACCTCATTCACAGATTATTTTGGTGGGGGATAAGAATATATCTGTATCTGTAAGATTTTATTTTTAATCTTAAATAACATTTAAAGCCTAATTATCCAGACAAAGCTAACTTGAACTTGGCCTGCACTGATAAATCTATAATGTCAGCAATAAGATAGAAGATGATTCCTGTCCTTCTGTAAACATCAGACTTCCCATGTATTGCCTTAAGCTTGGGACTTCATCTTTCAGAACCAGGACAAATGTGCACACTTTCAAGTCAGCATAGACATAATCAGTAAGACGCCCTTGGATATGCATCCCTAAGTGTGTTTCCAGAGTGGCTTACATTAATATATGGCTTACAGATGGAGATTATGAACAGTCATGTTCATCTGGTGGTTTGGTTACCAACCTCTTAAAATTTTAATTTTCCTTTTGGTCCTCTAAATGTTGGTGATCTGGGACAAAGTCTATTACTTGTTTAAGAACTAGGAATATCTGAGAGAATTTGAGATTTGGGGGAAGGGAACAGAAAAAAAGACTTGATAGGATTCATTTATTTTACATTTTAGTGTAAAGAATCCTGAATTATAATCAACAGAAATCTCTCTGCATTGCTTAAACACAGTAGTCTGTGAAAGTACATTTGGTAGCTCATAGAATCTTACCAGGCCCAAAAGCATGATTGGGTATTTTCCGATGGCCATAATCCTGAATTAGGCTTCTGTAGCTTGGGAACAACAATCCTGAATTAGACTTCTATGGTGTATTGTTTTCACTACTCACATCTCTACAGTTTACTCCAACCCATAGGCTATTTGGTGCCAACATACTCAACCATTACAAAACAGCTCCCTCTGCCATTCATAACAGAAACAAAATTTTGCTTGGGTACACTTGACTGGTGGAGGTAGAGTTTGGGTCATGTGTCTTTAGCCCAGCTGCAGGAGGTTAGCAAGGCAGGAACTCCTATGGTTTTTACCTTGGTCAAGAGATGTCATAATGCAAAAACGTAGGACAGGCTAAAAATGTGAGGAAAAGCCACTGTAACATTCTATATTTTGAGTAGTATGCGGCAGGTCTGTTGTTTTATTCTTGGGACAGAGATAAATGCTTTTACATACCGTCCTCTGAAATAAGACAAATAGTTAAAAGTTACAAAGAAACAATCTCACCTTACTACCAGTAAATAAATTCTAGTATGTTATTTATATTAAAATTAACTTAATATTGTAGAAATGTAATTTAAAATTGTTGTCTTAAATACATAGGAGGATAGAAATTAGGAAACTTTGGAATAATGCTTAGGTCATTTTCTTTAGAAATTTTAATACTTGAGATGCTTAGCAACAAGTGTGTATGACTATTGAATGCTAAACATAATATTGAATTTAAATTTAGAAACAAAGCTAAAAATGTGAGAGAAAATTGACTTTCCTAAAAACAAAAGCACTTGAACACTATGAAATTGTAAGAAAAGAACATAAAGAAGGCAAAATAAGAAAGTACATAAATAACTTTTTATTACTGTTTATTCCAACTAACTTTTTCTTTTTAAGTGAGAGGGATAGTGAGAGAGACAGAAAAAGAGAAAAACAACTTTATTTAGTTTTTCACACGGCCTTCATTGCTCCAACACTTAATTGTGTACGTAGTGCTGGGGTTTGAACCCGGGTCCTCATGCTTTCCAGGCAAGCGCCGAAACCGCTGAGCCACCGCTCCAGCCCCCCAACTAAAATTTTTAAAGGAAATTTCACCTTTAAGGAGAAATTCCCTAAGACACCGAACCTATGGAAAATGCTGACAGAAAAAAATAACACCAGCTTCTAACTCAGGGCATAAATATTACCATACAAAATAGGCAAGACTCCAAAACCATGAGGTCATTTTGTTGTTTTGTTTTGATTTTCTTTTGTGAGTGTATGCATCATATGTCATTTCAGGATCTTTATTTTATTGAGGTAAAATTAACTTTAGTTTGAACTATTAATATTCCCATTCTCCCATGAGAATATGTATTAATTTTCAAAACACACATCCTTGGTTTATTTCCATCAATAAAGTAGACTACATATCTTGAACCCCTCTCTCAATACAAAACATCCTGAAATAAAAGAGACAAAAATATTATATCCCTTTAAGTGTATACCTAAGATTGGGCAAAGTGAGAAAAATACCAGTAATCCAAAAATGAAAGAAGGATGAAAATTAATGTAGCAGGACTACATTGGTATTTGGAGCTGATGACCATGAGAAGAATAGAAGTTAGAGTTGATACATACTTCACATGAACTAAATTCACATATGGAATCAACACACACTTCACATGAAACTAATCCTCTCTAGAATCTACACCATGGAAAACGAGTAAAACTTGAAAACTAGTCCATGAGCTCTCTAAGCTAAGAAATTTTCTTTAAATTTGACCTGGACTGTTAGTGCCCCAGCCACCACGCAAAGGCAAAAAGGTATTCCCTCTGGATATATCTTCAACTCCAGGTGTTTAGATTTGACAGAGAACATACACACACAAATTGAAAAATATACAACAAATTGACATAAATGAATCAGGAGAAAAAACAAAGAGCTAAAAGAGACATTTACCCAATTAAAAACTTTGGTACAGAATACAAATGATAATCTATATATAAAAAATAATAACATGCAAATTCACTCTGTTTAAAAGGTTCAAGGAGATAATATAGAATGTAGCAAATAAAAAACAGAGTACTAGTAAAATAAGAAAACCAAAATGCAACATGAAACAATCAACAAAACAAAATCATAGAAATCAAAAACTCTACGTATAAAGAAATAACAGCGTACACAATCGAAGATACAAATTTGAAAAAAAACAGCAATAAAAGAATAAAAGAAGTGTTCTCATTTGGATGAGAATATATTATATATTAAATACTATAATAATTATATATTAATAATAAAGATTGTAATGATTATATGCATATATTAAGTATTACATTTTATATATTAAATCAGAATCCCAGAATGAAAAAAAATATGGTGGAATAGGTATACTCAACAAGAAATTGTCAAGAATGATAATTCCAGGGCTGGAGTGGTGGCTCAGATGTATCGTGCTTGCCTGGCATGCGTGAGGACCCAGGTTCAAACTCCAGCACCATATACACAAATAAGTGTTGGAGTACCGAAAACCAGATGAAAAAATAAGTAAAATTGATTCTCTCTTTCTCTCTCTCTCCTTCTCCCTTTCTTTCTCTTTTAAAAAAGGAATGATAATTCCAGACTTGATGGAAGACACAATTTCTATATTTCAAGAATAATAAATCTAAAACAGAATACAATAATCCATACCAGCCATGTCCCAGAGACGACACAACACTGCATAAAGGCAGGCATTCAAACTGTTGGAGATGAAAAAAACAAAAACCTGATAGCCTTACAAAAAAACCAATTAAATTGACAGCAAAAGTGTAAGCAAGAAAAATGGAGAATGGACACAACATGCGATTGTGTACCCACCTAAACTAGTCTCAAAAAACAGAGGCAAATTATATAACATAATTTCAACAAAATTTGAGGCTAATGAATAGTCAGTAGAGGTCTTTAAAAAAAATGTTTTAGAAAAAAAAGAAGAAAGATATGAGACACAAAAAATACAGTAGAACAGAGAAATTGTCAAGTACATGGGTAAATTTAAAAATATAACAATATTATAACATTTAACTTCAGAAGTTAAAAAAAATTAATTGTCCCTAAAATAATAGCAACAACAAATATGAAAAGAGCAAGTGATAATGTGAAAGAATTCTAACATCATTTCTGGGTATTAAAATTCTATAGATGTTCACTAAAAGATAAGGAATTGGGGTTGGAGCAGTGGCTCTGCGGTTATGGTGCTTGCCTGGCATGGCTGAGTACCTGAGTTCGAACACCCGTATCACATACACAACGAACTGTCAGAGCAAGGAAAGCCACAAGAAAAATGAAATAAAATTGATTCTCTCTTTCTCTCTCTTTCACTGTCCCTGTCTTTAAAAAAAAAAAGATAAGGAAACAATTGTCAAAATTAAGG
>PVKS010044572.1:0-14260 GCA_004027875.1 Aplodontia rufa | reverse complement strand
TCTGGTGATTGGGAATATGGGGGAACCATCCCAGAAGCCGATGTCATTCCTCCACAAGATACCCATTTAACGCAAGAGTTCTTCTGGGGGAAACTGCAACAGGTGAAACCCAAGGTGGTCATCCATGTTTTGGCATTAGCCCTGGATAACAAAGTATATATACATTGATTACTGTTGGTTTGATAATGTTTCCCCCTCAATTGTATCTCTATATACTTCTAGTAAAAAAAATATTTGAAAGAGGTATGTTTTTCATTCAAACTAAAAAAAAAAAAAAAAAAAGCTGGTTCTTAAATGTGCTTGAACTTCCTATAGATTCCCGCTCTTTGCGCTTTCCCACTCATTTCTTTAAATATCTTAGCCATATTCGTTTGATATTCTTGTCTGAGAAGTCCATTAGCTTGGTTTTCTCTGTATTCGCCTGTGATGCTTCCTGTCTTTGCTCTTTCTTTCTTTCTTGTGGTATCTTGTTTTATGTGTGCACGTGGCTTCAGTCTTTGTTTCTTTTTTGTTTTTTTACTTCCTGGCCATTTCAGTCTGGGTTGTGTTGCTGTAACAGGAATACCTGAGGCTGGGAGATTTATAAAGAACCTAAACTTATTTCTCAGATCTGAAAGAAGCAGAGACAGAGCTGCTGGCGCCTGCTGAGAGCCTTCTTGCTGCATACTCAAAAAAAGGAGTTAAGGCAATGTCCTCACATGGTAGAAGGGACAGAGCCCCCTCCTGCAAGCACTTTTGATGGTTGTGTTAGTCCTGCCATGAGTGACTCTGCCCTCATGACCTAAACGCCCCCTCTAGTCCCCACCTCCCTACACTATCACATTAGGGATTGAGTTTCAAACGCATGATTTTTCAGGGAGACAAAAACTTTTAAACGATAGCAATGCCTAAATTCGTAGGACATCTAAAAATGTAATTTCTTTGCAGGGCTCTGTGGTACACGCCTGTAATCCTAGCAATTGAAAGGCTGAGGCAGGAGGATTGCAGTCAATTTTGAGGCCAGCCTTGGCAATTTAGAAAGACCACGTCTGAGGGAAAAAAAAGGCTAGGGATATAGCTCAGTGTGAGAGGATCTGGGTTCAATCCCCACCACTAAAAAAGAAAGAAAGAAAATAATTTCTTTGAGTTCTTGCTAAAGAGAGTTTCTTCAAAATGGTTCATGCTTTTCCCAGACACCCTGGGAGTCTGGCTAGCCTGGAATCATTTTATTCTAAATTCTTATTTCAAGGTTTTTCAATCAGATAATTCAAGTATTAGGAATTCAGGTTCAAATTCCCACAGGTCTAGATGTTTATAAATTCTCAGAAAGATATTTTTTCCCCTCAATTCTGAGTACTAATGTTTGAGGCCTTTTGTCTGGTGTGGAAGTCAGTTATTTTTAATTGATATTAACACTAAGGATGTAGACTTTTGGAGCCCAGATTTGTGCATGACACTCCTAGCCCACTCATCATTTCCAATAGACCTGGGCTTTGCCTCCCCTCCTGAGTCCCCAGGAACTATATACATAGGTCAACTTGATGTCCTTCAACAAATGTCCTAAAACAAAAGCCGGATGTGGTGTTCCACTCGCCTTCAGGGCTTCCTGCAATCACTTGGTGTCCTAGCCAGTGTTCTGCAGAGAATCAAAGGATCTACAAATACAGGAAGAGTGAGACTGAGTG
Source organism: Aplodontia rufa (assembly GCA_004027875.1). Taxonomy (NCBI): domain Eukaryota; kingdom Metazoa; phylum Chordata; class Mammalia; order Rodentia; family Aplodontiidae; genus Aplodontia; species Aplodontia rufa. Next base: position 12,596 of record PVKS010044572.1, on the reverse strand, counting down.
TAAGGAATTGGCTCCTGAGATTGTGGAGCCTCGCCAAGGCCAAAATCTGCATGGAAGCCGGGCAGGCTCCACCCAGGGAATAGTCACGGTTGGAGACTAAAGGCAACCTGTTTGCAGACTCCCCTGTCTTTCTGGGGAAAGTTAGTCTTTTTCAGTAAGGCCTTCAGCTGATTGAATGAAGCCCACCCCCATAATGGGTAAACTGATTTACTCAAAGTCTACTAATTTAAAGATTAATCTCATCCCCAAAACAGAAAAAAAAACCCCAAAAAACAAAACAAAACCTTCACAGAAGCATCTGCAATGATGTATCACTAAATACTTAGGTATCGTGGCTAAGTTGATATATTGGAGTTCAGGTTCATTTGTATGGAGAGTCATCATCGGCTTTCTAGATTTTTAGAAAATTATGAAACTAATTTTTTAATTTTTAAATTTTTTATTAATTTTTTTAAAGCAAACCAATCTCATGTCTTTATTCTTTACTGTTCAATTAATATGCTGTATATTGTGACACTTTTTTTCATTCAGACCAGCCCTGTAAGTACATGTTGATTAGCCAGCAGTGTATGTGTTGCTGGGGTTTGAACCTGGGTCCTTGCTCATGTCGGGCAAGCACTCCAACCTCTGAGCCACCGCTCCAGCCCCAAAACTACTTTTTTGAAGAAGTCATTTAATGTTGTTCTCTTGAATTATGATTTATATTCATTGAAATTGCACAGAATACGGGCTCTGTTTGGTTAGTTTTGACAAAACTAACCTTCACGCAAAGCAAGATGTATACGTTTTCAAATACATAGCATTTCTAAATATAGAGAAATTTGCCATTTACCTTTCCTAGTCTAATTCCACCTGCCACTCTGAGGCAAACATTACTGATTATCATCATCATAGACTAATATTACCAGTTGTTGGGATGAAAATAAATAAAATCAGAGTGTCATTTGTGTCTCTTGTTTTTGGGATTGGGTCTCATTGTTTTCTGTGGTAGTCGTTCATCACTCTGTTTAGGAGCATTCTATTGTATGGATAAACCACAGTCATTTATCCACTTTTTATTGATGGTTATTTATGCTGTTTCCAGATTTTTACTGTTTTGGAATAATCATCTATTAATATTCTTGTATAAGTATTTCTTCTGAACATATGGTTTCATTCCTCATGGATAATACCTAAGAGTCAAATTGCTATTTTATAAACTGAACATATGTTTGACTTTATAAGAAGCTGTCTGTCACTCTCTAAAGCAGTTATACTATAATACACAACCATCAACAATATACAAAAATTCCTGTTGATTCATCTTCAGAATTTATAAAAGTTCCATTTCTTTATACTACCCCCAAAATGGCAAAATAATAACAACACCATAGAGAATAGAATAAAATATTAACTACTAGGAGTGAATCCAAGATTTGTGAACAATTGCAATGAGAAACAAAGTATTTTTAGAGAAATTACAGGCTTAAACAAATAAAGAACAATACTGTACTCAAGGATTGGAAGTAGTATTGGTTTAGAGATGTTTCAGAATGGCCCCTGAGACCTAACTGTGCATATCTATCCTGAATTCATATTCAATGATATCAGGTTGATAATCTGGTATCAACTGTGATGGTAGTACTTGTACTGGAGAATTATCAAATACTATGAAATGGTACCCTCCTTCTTCCCAGACAGCCCATTGTTGAACACTTACTAGAAAATCACTGCTTGGAAAATTCAATATTTTAAAAATAATTTTGCTCCACAAACTGATCTATAGTTGGACACAATCCTAATGAAGACTTATCAGGACTTTTCAAGAAAATTGACAATCTAATTTAATATTTATATGGAAATTTGTAAGTAAGGTAGCCCATTCTTGAAATTAACAATATTGAAGAATTTACATTCATTGATTTCAAGAATCATTGAAGAATTATTTCAAGAATTATTTCAAAAAAATTTTATAATCCTTTATTTTTTCTAAGTTTTTAAGAAATACTTTCCTTATTTCAGTGATTTGACTCATCATCTTCTTTTCTTTGTCAATCTAAAGATTTTGGTGTTTTTTTTTAACCCTATAAAAGGACCAGCTACTGATCTCGTTGGAATTCTTAATGGTTTTGCTATATATTCGGTTTTTAGATGCATCAGAAAATTTAGGGCACAGGGAAAACTGCTGATTCAAAAATTGAGAGATAGGGATATACAGAGAATAATGGTTACAAGAACATATTCCTGCTTCTGAAGCCAGTAGACATACCATACCATACATTTGATCTTCAACAAAAGAATTATAAGACATAGTAGAAGATACAGCAACAACAACAAAAACGTACATGCTGAAGAAACAGATTAAGCAATAGAACCAGACTCAGAAACACAAGACATTACAGTATTATCAGACCAGGAATTTAAATATGACAGATATAAATATGACAGATATGTTAAGGATTCACATGAGAAAACGGGACATAGAGAAGGAGCAAAAGGAAATGTTAGATGTCAAAAACATTGTAACGCAGATGAAAAGTGCTTTTGATGGGCTCTTAAGAACACTGGATGCACTGAAATTAGTGATCTTGAAAATATGTCCATAGAAATTTCTGGAGGTAGAGTGCAAAGAGAAAATAATGAAAAAGATGAAAAAATATCCAAGAATGGTGGAAAAGTATAACATAGCACGAGCATATTGGGCACGCCACAATGGAAGAGGAGAGTGGAAAACGAAACTGAAGAAAAACATTTAAAGGAAAAATGATAATTTTGAAAAATTAATGACAAACACCAAACCACATGTTTATGAAGCTTAGTAATATCAAACAGATTAATGCTACACATAAGTATATAATCAAATACAAAAAGAAAACGTTTTGTTTAAAAATTGCTAACAACCAAAATAAAATGAAAAACTTAAAAGGAAGCCAGAATGGAACAAAAGAACACCTTACCTATAATCAAGGATACAAATTACATCAAATTTCTATTTAGAAGCCATGTGGATGGGGCTGGAGCAGTGGCTTGGCAGTTATGGAGCTTGCCTGGCATGCAGGAGTACGCAGGTTCAAACCCCAGCACCATGTATACAATGATGTCCTGGAGCCACAAAAGTCACATGAAAGCTAAATAAAATTGTTTCTGTCCTTCTCTTTCTCTCACTGTCCCCCTCTCTTTAAAAAAGAGAACAAACCATGCAAACAAGAAGAGCATAGAGCAAATATTAAACTGTTCAAAGGAAAAAATGGTCATTTAGAATTCATTACCCAGTGATATACATATTAATCAGCTTTTTATTCCTATAATGAAATATTTTAGGAAGCATTCCATTTTTATGAGGAAAGAAGGCTATGCAGCGCACAGTGTGGAAGAAGCTGGAAGTTCAGATAGCACCGTACACGCTCTTATGAGGATCCCCATTGACTGCAACCCGCCAGGGTGGGAATGTGTCTGCATTTTTCTATCTATTGATTTCTCTTCCAGTCTTCATAAAGCTATCAAGATTCAACCATGGGGCTATCACCCTAAAGACCTAGTCTAATCTAATCATTTCCCAGGGCTCCACCTCCAAATACCTTAGTTGAATTGTTTGCATCTTCTTAATACCATAAACACAAGACTTTGAAGATAAACTCTTGCATTGGTTTTGTTTTTGGGTGGCCAAATACAAACCACAGAAAATTTGTATTAAAAGCAATCTTATATAATAAAATATATAGAGGACAATGTTGGACCTCTATTATAAAGAAATGTCATATATTTGCCAATAATAGCACAAATTTACAGCAAATAACAAGAAGGAAATAAGTAACATTACAGCAGAAATTAAGAAAATGTAGAATACAAAAAGAGAGAAGACTGATAAAACAAAATTTTTATTAGGATTAATATTATTGGGTGACAGGACTTGAATCCAGGGCTCTTAACCACTGAGTCACATCCCTACATGCTGAGCCCTTTTTACTTTTTATTTTGAGATAGGGTCTTGCTAAGTTGTTCAGGACCTCACTAAGTTGCTGAGGCTGGCTTTGAATTCGTAATCCTTTTGCCTTAGCCACTTGAGATATTGGGATTATAGACATGCACCATCAAACCTGGTCAAAATGTTGTTCTTTTTAAACATTAACAAAATTGGCAATTCCACATCTCTACTGACAAAAAAGAAGGAAGATTCAAATCACAAGAATCAGAAAAGAAGAAAGAGACATTATTACCAACCTTACAGAAATAAAAGAATTATTATAGAAACACTGAACAATTGTACACTAATAAAGTAGATGCCTAGATAAAATGGATAAAAGCCTAGAAAGATGAAACTACTGCCTCAACAAGAACTGGAGTATGGATAGAACTGTAATAAATGTGGAAATTGAGTTAGTAATCAAAAAGTTACCCACGAAAAGAAGGCCAAGTCCAGATGGGTTCACTGCTGCACTCTATCCAATATTTAAAGAGCAATTAATACTAATCCTTTACAAAGTCTTCCAAAAATAGAATTTGGGTAACTTAGATTAGTCTTCCACAGGAAGAATTTCATATATTGTTTGGTTTAGACAATATAAATGTATTACTCATGGTTCTAGAAGCTGGGAAATCCAAGATCAAGGTACAGGCAAATATACTAACTGGTGAGGACCCACTTTCTGGTTTGAGATGGTCATCTTATTATATCCTCACATGATAGAGCGGAAAAAGAGTATACAAGTTCTTCTTGTATACGTTGATGGGCATTGATCCCATTTGTGAGGACTCTGCCACCCTCATGACCTAATTACTCCTCCAAGACCCCACCCACTACTATGATATGAGAGGCTAGGATTTCAATATACTGTTTGCGGAGGACACAAACATTCAGTCCAGGGCAATGAGTTTATACTTCCCAACTCATTTTACGAGGCCAGTATTACTTTGGATATAAACAAACTATTGACAAAAAAAAAACTATTGACTAATATTACTTATGAAACAGAATGCAAATATCCTCAACAAAATGCTTGCAAAGCAAATCCACCAAAATTCTAAAATAATTAGATGACATGATCAAATGAAATTTATTCCAAGAATGAAAAATTCAACACCTGAAAGTCAACTGCTATGATACATTGTATTAATTGAATAAACCCCCCAGATCACATAGTCATCTCAATAAAGGGTCTTATGATTTGGATCTGAAATGTCCCCTCAAAAGCTCACATGTTGAACACTTGATCTCCAGTGCCACAATGTTCAAAGGTGAGCCATTTAGGCAATGACTAAGGCTCTGATTTCGTCAGTGAATCAATCCATTTACAGGTTAATGGGCTAAAAGGTGGCAAACATAGGCAGGTGGAGCATGGCTGGTGGGAGGAGGTCCCTGGGGCAAGTCTGTGGATTGTTTCTTGTCCTTGGTTTCTCTCACTCTTTTTCTCTGATTCCCTTTTTCTCTTCTCCCATGACGTTCTGCCTCACCTCAGGCTCAGAGCAACGGAGTTGGCCAACCAAGAACTGTGATCTCTGAAATGGAAAGCCAAAATTAAACTTTCTCCTCAAAGTTGTTATTGTTAGTTATTTTGGTAACTGCAAATGCATTTGAGAAAATCCAATATCTTGCATGATAAAAACACTCAATGAATTAGGAATAGAAAGGAATAAATTAATAAGGACATCTACAAGATACCCAGAGTTAATATTACAGTTCTAGGTGAAAGACTTTCGTTTTAAGATCAGGAACAAGTCAAGGACATTCCTCCTCATCCATTTTACTCCACAGTGTGTACTAGAGTATGTAGCCAGGGCAATTAGGCAAGAAAAAACTTAGACTTTCAGAAGGTAAAGGGAGAAGTAAAACTATCTCCACAGATGTTACAATCTTCACTACTTAAAATCTGAAAGAATTCACTGAAAATTATTGGAACTAATAAATATGTTCAACAAGGTGGAAGTAGACAGTAACAAGATCAATGTAAACAATATTTTGTATTTTTGTACTTGTGGTAAATAATCTGAAATGAAAATTAGAGAACATTCCCATTCACAATAGCACCAAGAAGAATAAAATACTCAGGAATAAGTTTAACAAGTTAGTGCAACTCTTACACTCCAAACACTGAAAGACCTTAAAAGTTCATAATAAATGGAAAAGAATCCCATGTTCAAGGATCAGAAAATTTAACATTATTAAGATGGCAAGGCACTCTAAACTAATCTATGGATTAATTGCAATTTCTTTCAAATCACAGGTGACTTTTTTTTTGTAGAAATTGACAACATATCCCAAAATTCACATGGAAATTGAAAGAATACAGAACAGCCAAAGTAATGATGAAAAATAAGAGCAAAGTATGGAAACACACTCTTTCTGATGACAGAATGTACTATAAAACAATGATAATCAAGACAGTGCAGTACGATGGACAAGGATGGACACATAAATCACATAGAACTGACAGCCTAGAAATAAGCATGATCAATGCATTTGGAACAAGAGTTCTAAGACCCCTGGGAAAGGGAACATTTTTTTAAACAAAAGTAATACATATAGCAAGATTAAAAGCCATGAATTTGGACACAAATCTCAATGATGCACAACCATTTGCTCAAAATAGATCAAAGACCTAAATGAAAGAAGTAAACCATAAAACTCTTAGACTAAAAATTAGGGATACTCTTCATAATCTTGAATTTGGTAAAGAATTTTTAGGTGCACCAAAAACATGAGCAACAAGAGGAAGAATTAATAAAATGATTTCATTGTAACAAAACCTTTTATGAATGAAAAGACATCATTAAAAAAATTAAAGGTAAGCCCACAGAATTGGAAGAATATTTTCAAATCATATATGTAAAAAGTAATCTATAGCTAAAATATATTATATATAAAGAACAATTACAACTCAGGAATAAGAAAAATAACCCAATTAAAAATTTGAGAGATTGGAGCTAAACCTGATTCTCTCTTTCTCTCTTTAACTGTCCCTCTTTTTCTCTTTTAAAAAAAACTTTTTGACATTTTCTGGTTAGAGATTTCTCCAAGGAAAATTACAAATGTCTATGGGCAATGGCAAGATTTCCAACATCTTTCATTAAGGAAGTGAAAGTCAAAACTACAAGAGGTACCACTTCACATATAGTAGGATGGGTAGAATAAAAAGAATCTAGATATAAGAAAATGTTGGACAGACGTGGTGGATACTACAGATAGGAAGCTCTTCAAATTATTAAATATAGAGCTACCATCTGACCCACTTATATGCCCAAGATACATTAAAAAGTCTCCACACAAAAACTTACACATGACATGCTATATCAAAATTATTCTTAATAGCCAAAATGTGGAACAACCCAAATGGCTGTCAACAGGTGAACAGGTAGACATGATACCAAGAAAACTTCCTGTAAACCAGCCTCATGGAATATTAAGGCATGTTCTTTTCTCTCTGTTTCCCAAAGGAGTGTTTTCTCAACCTTCCTCCCTCCCTTCTATCCATTCTGATGCTCTGTGATTTTGAACCAAAATAAATTTGAATTATTTGTATTTATTTCTATTTTGTCTTATACCATTTCTTTAGTTTTTCTTTCCTTTCCTGCATTCTTTTAGTTCTCAGCTGAAGTTTTTCTTTTCTTTGTTCTCATTTCTATTTTTCTCTTCTCCCAAATAAGATGACAAACTCTTCACTTAAACTTGGCATACCTACACTTCAAAATGCTAAACTATAACCATACAAGTTACCATTTTCTAAAAATAAATTAGTTTTAGAATGTACACATAATACACAGGACATTATTGAGCATTTTAATCATGTCTTCTGTCTGATAAGTCAGCCCTCCCCTGCAATATTTACTCTTACCATCTCTGTTGCATGGTGCCACGTTCAGAGCTACAGACATGTTTTCGTTGACTCACAGGGCCATCTTGAATCTCCTGTCTGCTTTCTGCTTTCATTTTGCCTCTTCTTGTCCTTCAAATGTTTCTTAAGTGAAGGTTTTTGGGTGGTGAGCTCTCTGTTCCTTGTTGATCTGAAAATGCATTCCACCTTTGATTTTGAAGGTGTTTCTGAATATAAAGTTCAGGAGGAGTAGTTACCATCTGTTTACATTTTGAAGACATGCATGGCCTCTGATGTTGCTGTTGGGAAGTCACCTGTTCCTCAGTTCAATTGTGTTTTTAAGAGTGACTTAAAAAGCCTAGTTGCTTTTAATATCATGTCACAGCTTTGTCTTTGGTAGTCTACATTTTTTACTACAATCTATGTATAGCTGTCAATTTATTTGCATTTATCTTGCTTGAATTTTCTTGTTTCCTGAAATTGAAGATTTATCTTTAAAATGATTCTTGAAAATTCTCAGCTATCATATATTCGAATATTGTCTTTCCCCTCCCATTCTGGCAGATTATCTTTTTCTTTGGAGTTCTCCTAAGGTGACTGCTGGGCATTTCTTTCCTCCAGGTCTCTGGAACACTTCCACATTTCCCATCTCTTTGACTCTGATGAATGCTGGGCATTTTCTTCATGTATATAATGTGAACCACTCTTCTTCAGCTGGGTATAATCTGCTATTAAACTTCTATGGAGAGGGCTGGAGTGGTGGCTCCGAGGTTATGGTGTTTGCCTGGCACGTGCAAGTACAGGGGTTCAAACCCCAGCACCAACGTACACAACTGTCAGAGCTACAAAAGCCATGTGAAAAACTCAATAAAGATTGATTCTGTCTGTCTGTCTCTCTCTCTTTCTCACTGTTCTCTCTCTCTTTAAAAAAAAAACTTTATGGATTTCATTTTTAATTATTAAGTATTTTATTTTAATATTTTTCCTAACTACCCTATCCATTTTAAAAGCATCTATAATATAACTACCACTCTGACTATTAACATTCATCTAGTAATTTCCCCAGTATCTGCACAACTCCACAGACAATGGTGCACACATTCCTGCCGAAACTTATAACCCAGTTTGTCAAAACCCCAGAGAGCCTGCTCTCAGTCTCTTTGGCCTTTGTGTGGTTCCTGATTGAGCTGCCGGGAGAATGCTGTCTCTGGAAACATCCAGACTTGAACAAAGAGAAGCATAGAGAAGGAGACAAAGCTAAGTCAAAGACAAAGCCGAGACTTCTGGAGTCCTCTGGGAAAGTCTGTGAACTTTAACAAATGCATGAGCAGACACAAAGAGGAAGGGCTCCTTTAGTCTGATAGATGGATAAACCCAGCGCTGGGCTGAGAAATTCACATGCAACCCTGTGGGAGGCGAGAGCAGAGCTGGGAAATCTAACAGCATGCCTTGGAACAGACCCAGTGGCCTGGTACAAGGATGCTCCTGAAGACCGGGAGTGCAGAAGGTTCCAGAGGGCACCATATGCATTTTTTCCATGATTATCTTACAAGAGTGCTTTCTGAGAATGTCAGCACAGCTAGTGCATTGCCTTTCTCCATTGCCAAAGTGCTGGTAAGACTCAGATACCAGCGCGCCGTGTCTTCCCAGTCAGGGTGCACACAAGACCAGACATGAAGTGGTCCTCACACCATCACTCAGCTGCAAGTGAGAGAGAAGCAAATCCTGCTTCTCCCCCAGGGAGTGGGAGGGAAAAGCCACAGCTGTGCCATCTTCCCCTACATATTCTCTTGGTTCTGTCACTTCAACTTTTAATAACCTGGAACCTAAAGACTCACAACCAGTTTGAAATTCTGCTTACATGAGTGTGAGAGTACTTTGCCATTTGTGTTTTGTCTTTTGGCATTTGTTTGTTTTGCTCTGCTTATAAGTTTGGAGCTGTCAGCCCAAACTGAAGCAGAAACTTTACGCAAAATAATCTATGTGCGCTGGAGCGGTGGCTCAGCTTTACTGCGCTTGCCTGGCATGAACGAGTATGTGGGTTCAAACCCCAGCACCACGTACACAACCAAGTCTCCGGAGCATGAAAGCCACATGAAAAAACAAATAAAACTGATTCTCTCTTTCTCTCTCTCTCTTTCTCTCACTGTCCCTCTCTCTAAAAAATAAAATAATCTATGCCATCTGAATAATTACAATGAGTACCTAAAATTCTCAAACATGTTCTATACTTTAAAAACTTTAAGTATATCATTACATTATAGCTGTCATAAGCATATAAAGAGATTGAGTTTTAAAATGATGGTACAAAATTAAATATAAATTAAATTTTTTATTTTTCTTCCTATGCCAATTCAATTATTTTGCAATCCTTACTTTGGAGACTAGATATCTAAAAATAATAGGATTTTATTTTATTTATATATTACCAAAGCAATAAAACTCAACAACAAATTTTAAAATATCACAAGGTTATAATTCATAACAAAAACTAAACCCTTCTCCATTAAAACAAAACAACAACAACAAAAAAACAGACTCCAGGAAAAATCCCTATAGTTATGTAGTAACAGGTGGATTCTAAATTCCACACAGGAGTACTTTCTAGTTATCTATAACTTCTTTGACGGATTCTCAAAGGAAGTGTTAAGTACACCTGTCTTCCATGGCCTGAGACATTTTTAAAAATCAACAACACACAGGCTGGTGAACTCAAGGTTCTACAGTATTTGCTGCTGACATATTTTTAAGCTGTGTTTTCTGTACCAGAAGCTGCAGAAATTTTTTTGAAAAACTGCACTGCGTAATCATACATGGGAATTGCCACCACGGTTGCCTTAAAGTAAAAGACAGACTTTCTTAGGAAAGGATTCCAGCCCACAGAGAAATTTAATATAGATGGTTCAGCAATTCTTATTTAGCCAAGCTGAGGGTTATAGATTTTATCAGTATTGCTAATCCACCGAGCAGCAGAGATTATCAGTAATTGATCTGCTCTGAAATGTCCATTTTCAGGTTAAGTACCTCTTTTTGGAAAAGTGGATTTTGGTTTTGAAAGGAAAGCTCTGTGAATGCGTCAATTTCATAGAATCCTCTCTTCATTTTTCACTCTCTCTTTTTGAAGAGTAGCAAAGTAAAATGTATTCAGATAAGCTGGTGAATGTTTCAACAACAAAATTAATTCTCTTTCTTGATTTTTAAAGTCATTTAAATTCTATGCGTGGGATGGGACCTGGAAATTAGCGGCCCTCCTGATCTGGCTTTCCCTTCAATCAGAAGTTTCCAGAGTGTATCAGATACTCATTTGGTCTTAAATTAATTATTTTTTGCCATCTCTAACAGGGATTAAGTGCTATAAATTGCACATTTTCTCTGTAGACATTAAAAACATTTTGTTAAGTGCCCGTAGATTCTAACTATATTTTTCAATGGAGTTAAAAAATTTTGTGAACACTGCAATGTTAATGAGCTTTAGTTTTTTTTTCTTTTTTCCCATGAAGTGCTCATGTTAGTTCAGACTAGATGATGAGCTATCCGCTTCTCCCATGTTTTAAAATGATCATTCAGAGGCACAGAATTTAGGGTATTTGCAAAAAGCAGCAGTACAAGTCAAGTAGGAATAGAATCTCAACAGCTTCCAGGCTCTGCCTTAGAGTCGTTTTTAATTTTGTATTTCCTTCCCTCTCCTTCCTCTTAAGAGTGAAATACGTTTTAAAGGAATATTCCCATTAATATTCTTAAAATTTCAGACCTTTTGTATGCGTGAGTTACCGACCTAGAGTTGAAGACATTAGAATTAACCTAGTTACTCTGGAAAAATTACTAATAGCTATGATTCAGCTCAGATATAGAAATAAAAAGTGGACACTGGACTTTAAAGCCTTTGCGTCTGCTTCTGCATTCCTCCCTGTAGGGTAATTTGTGCAAAACGGCAGGGAGAGTCATCATTATCTTACATTGTTTATGCCCTAATTCCTTTTGAGAAAACTTCCCTTATCCCCCACCCACCTCTCCATGGGTGGCTTGAGGCATTTCAAGTTGGAGGAGTTACACGCGTGTTCTGCAGTAGGTGACTCCACCAGGTCCCAGGTGGGCATGTACACCTGTCTGAGCATAATGTGCTTCTTTCCTGAATTCAAGGCATGTGGCACAGCTCTGGGCCAGGCTCCGGAAGACAGAATTGATGGCTGCAGATTCAGCCAATCATAAAAGAGATCAAGAACAAAGCGACTGATTTAGAAACAACTGGGAAAGAAAACAACTTAAACTGAGAAAAGCATAAATATCATTATAGAGAACAAAGTAAGAATTTACTTCCTAGGTCTTTTATCATTATCACGAATATGTATTTCTGATTTCTGTTCTGAAAAAGTTGTACAAAATAGAATGCGTGTGTGTACCTTGCCCATGGGTGTGTAAGTAGAAAACCACACAGGAATTAAAGTATTTGAATTGTTAGAGTATAACCTAAAAAGCTTTGGGAAATTTTGTATTTGAAAATTGATTTTTAGAAATGTTATCATAGGTCCTATCTGGATCATTAAGGTCAATTTATTAAATCATGTAATTCCCATCGAACTTCTTATTCCTTGTATTTTTATCAAATAAGTACAAACAAGATGCAATCAAAGCAGCTATGTATTGCAAGTATCATGACAGTACTTTTATTTATTTATTTTTTTTCCCTTGGATTTGCAGTTTATTTTTTTTTCTTTTTTTTTTATTAGAATATAGAAATACAGTTGAGGGAGAAACATTATCAAAACGTTATCAATCAGTGGATATAAACTTTGTTATTGAGGGGAAAAA
>PVKS010044571.1:0-14259 GCA_004027875.1 Aplodontia rufa | reverse complement strand
TCTGCCCTTCCCAATCCTGTCTCAGCCCTGGGAGCCATGCCCCCGTGTGGAGTGAAAAAAGGATGGAGTAGAAGTGCAGGAAAGGGTCGTCACCTCCCACCGGCTGCCGGCTTCTACCCAGCCCTCCAAGACCAGGGGGGCAGGATCAACAACCATGGTGATCCCCCTCTTCCTAAGGGGAACAAACACCCTCCTGCACACGCAAAGGGAAGAAAAGGTGTGAGAGACCTGCTAGGTACCGACCTCCCCCATCAACCCGTCCCCGGCCGGGGGGGCGTTCAGCAAGAAGAGAGGGGTCAAGCGACGTTCGGAGGTCCAGGTGCACAAGCCCCCTGGGAACAAAGCACTACAGAGTGGCCCCCTGAACTTGGCGAAGCAACCTTTCCCCAACGACCTTTCCTCTCTCTCTCCCATTTCTGAACCCGTCCCAGCCTCTGAGACTGTGCTCCCGGGCTGAATGGAAAAGGGGATGGAGAAGACGTGTGAGAAACGGTCGTCGCCACCCACATTGTGCCGGCATCACCCTGCCCCAGGAAGCCGAAGAGGGTAGGAGCAACCAACACGGCGACGCCCCACTTTGTAACTGGAATGAAAACCCTCCTCCCCCCGCGTTGGGAAGGAAAGTCACGCCAGACCCGCCCAGGCCCATCTTCCATCCCCACCCAATCCCCTGCTAGTCGGCGGCCGGCAGGAAGAGAGGGGCAAAGCGAGGCTCGGAGATCCTGGTGGATATGCCCCCTGGGAACAGGGCACCGCTGAGCGCATCCAGAGCTTGGTGGACCAACCCTTCCCCACCCACCTTTCCTCTCTCTCTCCCCTTCCCAGCCCCGGAGGCTGTGCCCCAGGGCTGAGTGAAAAGAGGATGAAGTAGAAGAGCGGGAATAAGTCGTCACCCTCCACCGGGTGCCGGTTTCTTCACAACCCTCCAAAACCAACGAGTGCAGGATCAATCAGCATGGAGACACCCCCTTCATAACTGGAATGAGCACCATCCTGCCACCACGACGGGAAGAAAAAGGGTGCAAGACCCGCCAGGGACCGACCACCCCCCCAAACCCACCAACTTGCCTGGCGGCGCCCATGAGGAACAGAGGGGCTAAGTGACTCTCGGAGGTGAAGTTGGACAAGCCCCCTGGGAACAGGGTGCCAGGGAGCGGCACCCCGGACTTGGCGGAGCAACATTTCCCCACCAACCTTTCCTCTCTCTCTCCCCTTCAAGACACCTCCCAGCCGGGAGGCTGTGCCCACAGGCGGAGTGGAAAAGAGGATGGAGAAGAAGTGTGGAAAAAGGTCGTCACCACCCACAGGGTGCCGGCTTCTCCATGGCCCTCCAAGCCGAAGAGGGGAGGATCAAACACCCTGGCGAGCACCAGCATCGTAACAGGAACCAGCAACCCTCTGCCCCCGAGATGGGAAGGCCCAGGAGACTGGCCAGAGACTGACCTCATCCCACAGCCGGCCCCCACTGGGCGACGCCCAGCAGGAAGACAGGGACCAAGTGACTCTCCGAGATCACGTTGGACACGAATCCTGGGAACAGGGCGCCTCTGAGCCCTTCTCGGGCTTGGCGGAGCAATTCCCCACTGACCTTTCCTCTTTCTCTCCTGTTCCCGACCCTTCCCAACCCAGAGGCTGTGCCCCCGGGCTGAGTGAAAAGAGGATGGAGTAGAAGTGCGGGAAAGCATCGTCACCCCCAACCGGGTGCCGACTTCTTCACACCCCTACAAACCAACGAGGGCAGGATCAATCACCATGGTGACCCCACCTTCATAACGGGAAGGAGCACCCAGCTGCCCACTCGATGGGATGTAAAAGCGTGCGAAAACCGCCAGGGATAGATCGCTCCCCCCACCCTGCCAAATGAAGGGCAGCTCCCAATAGGAAGAAAGGGGCCAAGTGATCTCGGAGGTCACGTTGAACCCCACTTTGTAACGGGAATGAGCACCCTCCTCCCCCCGCATTGGGAAAGAAAGTCACGCCAGACCCGCCAGGGCCCAACTTCCATCCCCACCCAATCCCCTGCTGGTCGGCGGCTGGTAGGAAGAGAGGGGCAAAGCGAGGCTCGGAGGTCATGGTGGACATGCCCCCTGGGAATAGGGCACCACTGAGCGCATCCAGAGCTTGGTGGAGCAACCCTTCCCCACCGACCTTTCCACTCTCTCTCAGCTTCCCAGCCCCGGAGGCTGTGCCCCAGGTCTGAGTGAAAAGAGGATGGAGTAGAAGTGCGGGAATAAGTTGTCACCCCCCACCGGGTGCTGGTTTCTTCACACCCCTCCAAACCAACGAGGGCAAGATCAATCACCATGGTGAAACCCCCTTCATAACTGGAACAAGCAACATCCTGCAACCGCGACGGGAAGGAAAGGCGTGCAAGACCCGCTATGGATGGACCACCCCCCCAAACACAGCAACCCACCGGGCAGCGCCCAACAGGAAGAGAGGGGCCAAGTGACTCTCAGAGGTGAATTTGGACAAGCCCCCGGGAACAGGGTGCAGGGAGCGGCACCCCGGTTTTGGCGGAGCAACACTTCCCTACCGAACTTTCCTCTTTCTCTCTTCTTACCGACCCCGTCCCAGCCAAGGAAGCTGTGCCCCAGGGCTGAGTGAAAAGAGGATGGAATAGAAGTGCAGGGAATGTGTTGTCATCCACAACCAGGTGCCGGAGTCTCCCCACGCCTCCAAGCCAATGAGGGCAGGATCAACCACCACGGCGACCCCCCATTCGTAACCAAAACGAGCTCCCACCTACCCCCGCGATGGGAAGGAGAGCAGTGCGAGTCCTGCCAGAGACCCCTACCCTGCCCCTACCCTGCCCCATGCCCGGAGGCGAACAGCAGGAAGAGAGGGCCAAGTGATTCTCAGAGATCGTGGTGGACATGCCCCCTGGGAAAAAGGCGCTATATAGCAGCCCCCCGGGCTTGGCGGAGCAACCCTTCCCCTCCGACCTTTCCTCTCTCACCCATTCCCGACCCAGTCCCAGCCCCAGAGACTGTGTACCCGGACGAAATATTAAAGAGGATGGAGAAGAAGTGCAGGAAAGAGTTTTCACTGCCCACAGAGTGCCAGCTTCTCCCCACCCCTCCAAGCCAAGGAGGGCAGGATCAACCACCACGGTGACACCCCACTTTGTAACGAGATGAGCACACTCCTTCCCCTGTGATGTGAAGGAAAAGGACGCGAGACCCGCCATGGACCCACCAATCCCCGCACGCCGACCCTCCAGGCAGAGGCCAGCAGGAATATAGGGGCTAAGTGAATCTCGGAGGTCCCAGTGGACATGCTCCCTGGGAAAAAGGCGCTGTGGAGCAGCCCCCCTGGGCTTGGTGGAGCAACCCTTCCCCACCGAACTTTCCTCTCTCTCTCCCCTTCCCGACCCTGGTCAGCCCTGGATTCTGTGTCCCCAGGAAGAGTGAAATGAGGATGGAGTAGAAGTGCGGGAAAGGGTTGTCACCCCCAACCGGGTGCCGACTTCTTCACACCCCTCCAAACGAAAGAGAGCAGAATCAATCAAAACGGTAAACCCCCTTCATAATGGGAATGAGCACCCTCCTGGACCCCCGACGGGAAGGAAAGGCGTGCGAGACCCGCTAGGGACGGACCTCTCCCCCATCCGACCCCCAGCCGGCGTCGCCCAACAGGAAGAGTGGGGCCAAATAACTCTCAGAGGTCAAGTTGTACACGCCCCCTGGGAACAGAGTGCCAGGGAGCAGCAACCCGGCCTTGGCGGAGCAACGCTTCCCCTTTGACCTTTCTTTCCTCTACCCTTCCCTACCCAGTCCCAGCCACGGAGGCTGTGCACCCGGGCTGAATGCTAAATAGGATGGAGAAGAAGTGCAGGAAAGGGTCTTCACTGCCCACAGGGTGCCGGCTTCTCCCCGCCTTCCAAGCCAACAAGGGCAGGATCAACCACCACGGTGACACCCCACTTTGTAATGAGATGAGCACACTCCTTCCCCTGTGATGTGAAGGAAAAGGACGCGAGACCCACCACGGACCAACCAACCCCTGCACACCGCCCCTGCCCAGCGGAGGCCAGGAGGAATATAGGGGCTAAGTGAATCTCGGAGGTCCCGGTGGACACGCCCCTTGGGAAAAACACGCTGTGGAGCGGCCCCCCCGGGTTTGGCAGAGCAACCCTTCCCCACCGACCTATCATCTCTCTCTCCCCTTCCCGACCCTGGCCAGCCCTGGAGGCTGTGTCCCCAGGCTGAGTGAAATGAGGATGGAGTAGAAGTGTGGGAAAGGGTCATCACCCCCAACCGGGTGCCGACTTCTTCACACCCCTCCAAACGAAAGAGAGCAGAATCAATCAAAACGGTAAACCCCCTTCATAACGGGATTGAGCACCCTCCTGGACCTGTGACGGGAAGGAAAGGCGTGCGAGACCCGCTAGGGATGGACCTCTCCCCCATCCGACCCCCAGCCCGCGTCGCCCAACAGGAAGAGTGGGGCCAAATAACTATCAGAGGTCAAGTTGTACACACCCCCTGTGAACAGAGTGCCAGGGAACGGCACCCCGGCCTTGGCGGAGCAACACTTCCCCTTTGACCTTTCTTTCCTCTACCCTTCCCTACCCAGTCCCAGCCACTGAGGCTGTGCACCCGGGCGGAATGTTAAAGAGGATGGAGGAGAAGTGCGGGAAAGGGTTGTCATTGACCATCTGCTGCCGGATTTCTCTCGCCCCTCCAAGCCAAAGAGGGCAGGATCAACCACCACTGCGACCCCCAACTTCGTAACAGGAACGAGCAGCCTCCTCTCACCGCGACAGAAATGAAAGGCGTGGGAGACTCGTTAGGGACCGACATCCCAGCCCAACCCGGCCCACGCCGGGTGGCAGACAGCAGGAAGAGAGGGGCAAAGCGACTCTCTGAGGTCACGTTAGACACGACCCCTAGAAACAGGGCACCACAGAGCGGCACCCTGGGCTTGGAGGAGCAACACTTCCCCACCGACCTTCCTCATTCTCTCCCCTTCCCGACCCCGTCCCAGCCCCGGAGTCTGGGCCCCAGGGCTGAGTGAAAAGAGCATGGAGTAGAAGTGCAGGGAAAGTGTCGTAATCCCCAACCAGGTGCCGGAGTCTCCCCGCGCCTTCAAGCCAACGAGGGCAGGATCAACCACCACGGCGACCCCCCATTCGTAACGGAAACCAACACCAAACTGCCCCCGCGATGGGAAGGAGAGCAATGCGAGTCCGACCAGAGACCGGCCTCCCCCTACCTCGCCCCATGCCTGGCGGCGGACAGCAGGAAGAGAGGAAATAAGAGACTCTCAGAGGTCCCAGTGGACATGCCTCATGGGTAAAAGGCGCTATGGAGCGCCCCCCCCCGGGGTTGGCGAAGCAACCCTTCCCCACCGACCTTTCCTCTCTCTCTCTCCTTCCCGACACTTCCTAGCCCCGAAGGTTGTGCCCCCGGGCTGAGTGAAATGAGGATGGAGTAGAAGTGCGGGAAGGGTCGACACCCCAACTGGGTGCCGACTTCTTCACACCCCTCCAAACCAAGGAGGGCAGGATCAATCACCAAGGTGAACCCCCTTCTTAACTGGACCGACCACCCTCCTGGACCCGCGACTGGAAGGAAAGGCATGCGAGACCCTTTAGGTACCGTCATCACCCCTCATCCGGTGCCCGCTGGATGGCACCCAGCAGGAAGAGATGGATCAAGTGACTTTCAGAGGTCAAGTTGTACAAGGCCCCTGGGAACAGGGTGCCAGGAAACAGCACCCCGGGCTTGGCGGAGCAACACTTCCCCACCGAACTTTCCTTTTTCTTTCCCCTTCCCGACCCTGTCCCAGGTGCGGAGGCTGTGCCCTAGGGCTGAGTGAAAAAAGGATGGAGTAGAAGTGCACGGAACGCGTTGTCACTCCCCACCAGGTGTCAGCGTCTCCCTGCGTGTCCAAGCAAACAAGGGCATGATCAACCACCACGGCAACCCCCCCTTCCTAAAGGGAACGAGCACTCTCCTGCACCCATGATGGGAAGGAAAGGATGCGAGACCCGACAGAGACTAACCTTCCCCACACCCCGACCCATGCCGGCATGCGGATAGCAGGAAGAGAGGAGGCAAGTGATTCTCGGAAGTCCCGATGGACACCCCCCCTGGGAACCAGGCGCCAGAGAGCGGCACTCCGGCTTGTCGGTGCAACACTTCCCCACCAACCTATCCCCTCTCTCTCCCCTTTCCGACCCAGTCCCAGCCCCGGAGGCTGTGCCCCAGGGTGGATTGGAAAAGAGGACGGAGAACAAGTGCGGGAAAGGGTCATCACCGCCCACAGGGTGCCGGCTTCAACCCACCCCTCCAAGCCAAAGAGGGCAGGAGAAACCACCAGGGTGGCACGCCACTTTGTAACAGGAAAGAGCACACTCCTGCCTCCAAGACGAGAAAGAAAGGCACGCAAGAACCACCAGGATCCGTTCTCCCCACCCAAACCGCCCCCATCGGGCGGTGCTAACAGGAAGAGAAGGGCAAAGCGATGCTGGGAGATCCAGGTGGACATGCACTTAATGGACAGTGCGCCTCTGGGCGCATCCAGGACTTGGCGGAGTGACACTTCCCCACCAAACTTTCCTCTCTCTCTATCTTTCCCGACCCTTTCCAGCACCGGAGGCTTTGCCCCAGGGCTGAGTGAAAAGATTATGGAGTAGAAGTGCGGGAAAGGGTCTTCACTCCAACCGGGAGCCGACTTTTTAACACCCCTCCAAACCAATGAGAGCAAGATCAATCACCAAGGTGAACCCCCTTCTTCGTAACAGTAACCAGCACCCTCCTGCCCCCGTGATGGAAAAAGCCCGGAAGATGCACCAGGGAACAAAATTACCCCACACTCCGCCACTCGCCAGGCGGCCCCACCAGGAAGAGAGGAGCAAAGCAATGTTAGGAGGTCCAATTGGACACTCCCCCTGGGTACAGGGCGCCTCTGAGAGCACTTTCCCGACTGTATCCTTTCCCTGGAGCCTGTGCCCCCGGGTGGAGTGTAAAAGAGGATGGAGAAGAAGTGCGGGAAAGGGTCATCACCGCCCACCAGGTGTCGGCTTCTCCCCGCCCCTCCATGCGGAGGAGTGCAGGGTCCATATCCACTGCAACACCACACTTCCTAACAGGAGCGAGCAGCCTCCTCTCCCTGCGACTTAAAGGAAAGGCATGGGAGTCCCGCCAGGGACCGAACTCCCAGCCCTCCCCGCTCCCCGCTGGTCTGCGGAGAGCAGGAGAAGAGGGGCCAAGTGACTTTCACAGGTCATGTTAGACACGCCCCCTAGGAACAGGGCGCACACCCAGCTTAGCGGAGCAACACTTCCCCACCGCCCTTTCCTCTTTTTCTCCCCTTCCAGACTCCTCCCAGCCCTGGAGGCTGTACCTACGGGGGAGTGGAAAAGAGGATGGAAAAGCCTGGAAGACCCTCCAGGGACCGAACTTACCCCACACACCGCCCCCAGCTGGGCAGCGCCACCAGAAAGAGATGAGCAAAGCAAAGTTAGGAGGTCCCATTGGACATGCCCCCTGGGAACTGGGCGCTTCTGAGCGCATGCGTGCTTGGCGGAGAAGCCCTTCCCCACCGACCTTTACTCTCTCTCTCACATTCCCGACCGCGTCCCAACCTGGAGGCTGTGCCCCCGGGCGGAGTGAAATGAGGATGGAGTAGAAGTGCAGGAAAAAATTGCCACCCCCAACTGGGTGCCATCTTCTTCACACCCCTCCAAACAAAAGAGGGCAGGATAAATCACCACGGTGAACCCCCTTCATAATGGGAAAGAGCACTCTTCTGGACTTACGACGTGAAGGAAAGGCGTTCGAGACCTGCTACGGACCGACCTGAACCCCATCCAGCCCCGATCCTGCGTCGCTCAACAGGAAGAGTGGGGCCAAGTAACTCTTAGAGGTCATGTTGGACATGCCCCCTGAGAACAGGGTGCCAGGGAGTGGCACCCCGGCCTTGGCGGAGCAACACTTCCCCTCTGACCTTTCCTCTCTCTACCCTTCCCAACACCGTCACAGCCCCGGAGGCTGTACCCCAGGGTGGATCGGAACAGAGGATGGAGAACAAGTGCGGGAAAGGTTCGTCACCCCCCACAGTGTGCCGGCTTCACCCCGCCCTCCAAACCGGAGAGGGCAGGAGCAACCACCATGATGTACCCCACTTTGTAATAGGAATGAGCACCCTCCTCCACCCGTAAAGTGAAGGAAAGGCACGTGAGACCAACCAGGGACAGACCTCGGACCCCACCCTTTCCCCTGCCTGTCGGCGGCGGGCATAAAGAGAGTGGCCAAGCAAGGCTCGGAGGTCCTGGTGCACACGCCCCCTGGGAACAGGGCGCCGTGCAGTGGCCCACCGGGCTTCCCGTAGCAACCCTTCCCCACTGATCTTTCTTCTCTCTCTCCCATTTCCGACACCGTCCCAGCCCCCAAGTCTGTGCACCCGGGCAGAATGTTGAAGAAGATGGAGAAGAAGTGCGGGAAAATGTCGTGACAGCTCACCGGCTGCCGCGTTCTCCAAACCCCTCCAATCCAAGAAGGGCAGGATCAACTCCCAAGGCGACACTCCACTTTGTAAAGGTAATGAACACCCTCCTGCCTGTACGACGGAAAGGAAAGGCACGCGAGACCCGCTAGTGACCGATCTTCCCCCCAAACCGCCCCATGTCGGGCGGCGCCAACATGAAGAGTGGGGCAAAGTGATGCTGGGGGGTCCAGGTGCACACGCCCACTGGGGGACAGTGTGCCTGTGAGCGCATCCAGGGCTTGGCGGAGCAACCCTTCCACACTGACCTTTCCTCTCTCTCTCCCCTTCCAGACTCTTCCCAGCCCCGGTGGCTGTGAAACCGGGCGGAATGTTAAAGAGGATGGAGAAGAAGTGGGGGAAAGAATCTTCACCACCCACAGGTTGCCAGCTTCTCCCCGCCCCTCGAAGCCGAGGAATGAATGATCAACCACCACTGCGACCCCTCACTTCGTAACAGGAACGAGCAGCCTCCTCTCACCGCGACAGAAAGGAAAGTCGTGGGAGACTCGCCAGGGACCGAACTCCCAGCCCAACCCGCCCCACGCAGTGTGGCGGACAGCAGGAAGAGAGGGGCCAAGTGACTCTCGGAGGTCACGTTAGACACGCCTCCTAGGAACAGGGCGCCACGTAGCGGCACCCCGGGCTTGGTGGAGCACCACTTCCCCACCGACCTTTCCTCTCTCTCTCCCCTTCCCGACTTTTCCCACCACAGAGGCTGGGCCCCAGGATGAGTGAAATGAATATGTAGTAGAAGTGCGGGAAAGGGTCGTCACCCCCCCACAGGGTGCCGGTTTCTTCACACCCCTCCAAACCAATGAGGGCAGAATCAATCACCATGGTGATCCCCCTTCATAACTGGTACGAATGCCCTCCTGCCCCCACGACTGGAAGGAAAGGCGTGCGAGACCCGCCAGGGACAGAAATCCCCATCACCTGGACCCCCGACAGGTGGTGCCCAGCAGGAAGAGAGGGTCCAAGTGGATCTCTGAGGTCAAGTTGGATAGGCCCCTGGGAACAGGGTGCCAGGGAACGGTACCCCGGGCTGGCGGAGCAACACTCCCCACCGACCTTTCCTCTCTCTCTCCCTTTCCCGAATCCTCGGAGCCCTGGAGGCTGTGCCCCCAGGCTCAATGTAAAGAGGATGGAGAAGAAGTGCAGGAAAGGGTCGTCACTGCCCACAGGGTGCTGGCTTTTCCCTGCCCCTCCAAGCCAACTAGGGCAGGATCTACCACCAAGTTGACACCCCACTTTGTAACGGGATGAGCACCCTCCTACCCCAGCGATGGGAATGTAAAGCACGTGAGACACGCCACGGACCGACAAACCCCAGCACACTGTCCCCGCCGGGCGTAGGCCAGCAGGAATACAGGTGCCAAGTGAATTTCAGAGGTACCGGTGGACACGCCCCCTGCGAAAAGTGGCTATGGAGCAGCACCCCGGGTCGGCGGAGCACCCTTTCCCACCGACCTTTCCTCTCTCTCTCCTGTTCCCGACCTTTCCCAGCCCTGGAGGCTGTTCCCCCATACTGCGTGAAATGAGGATGGAGTAGAGGTGCGGGAAAGGGTCGTCACCCCCAACCGTGTGCAGGCTTCTTCACACCCCTCAAAACGAAAGAGGGCAGGATCATTCACCATGGTAAACCCCCTTCATAATGGGAACGAGCACACTCCTGGACCCGCGACGGGAAGGAAAGGCATGCGAGACCCACTAGGGACCGACATCCCCCCATCCGACCCCCAGCTGGTGCAGCCCAACAGGAAGAGTGGGGCCAATTAACTCTCAGAGGTCAAGTTGGAATCGCCCCCTGGGAACAGGGTGCCAAGGAGCGGCACCCAGGCCTTTGAGGAGCAACATTTCCCCTCTGACCTTTCCTCTCTCTCCAATTCACGCCCCCTTAACAGCCCTGGCAGCTGTGCCCCAGGGTGGATTGGAACAGAGGATGTAGATCAAGTGCGGAAAAGAGTTGTCACCACCCACAGGTTGCCGGCTTTTCCATACCCCTCCAAGCCTAGGAGGGGAGGATCAAACACCTTGGCGAACCCCAGCTTCGTAACAGGAACCAGCACACTTCTGCCCCCGCGATGGGAAGGCCCAGGAGACAGGCCAGGGACTGACCTCACCCCCCAGCTGCCCCCAGCTGGGTGGAACACAGCAGGAAGAGAGGGGACAAGTGAATCTCAGGGGTCACGTTGGACACTTCCCCTGGGAACAGGGCCCCTTCAAGTGCCACCCCGGGCTTGGGGGAGTAACGCTTCCCCAGAGACGTTATCTCTCTCTCTCCCCTTCCCGACCCCGACTCAGCCCTGGAAGCCACGCCCCCGAGCGGAGTGAAAAGAGGATGGACTAGAAGTGCAGGAAAGGGTCGTCACCTCCCACCAGCTGCTGGCTTCTACCCACCCCTCCAAGAGCCGGAGGGCAGGATCAACAACCATGGCCATTCCCCTCTTCCTAAGGGGAAACAACACCCTCCTGCCAACGTGAAAGTCACGCGAGACCCACCAGGGCCCAACTTCCATCCCTACCCAATCCCCTGCCGGTCGGCGGTTTCAGTAAGAGAGGGGCAAAGAGAGGCTCGGACGTCCTGGTGGACATGCCCCTTGGGAACAGGGCACTGCTGAGACCATCCAGGGCTTGGTGGAGCAACCCTTCCCCACCGACCTTTCCTCTCTCTCTCCCCTTTCCAGCCCCGGAGGCTGTGCCCCAGGGCTGAGTGAAAAGAGGATGGAGTAGAAGAGCAGGAATAACTTGTCACCCCCCACCGGGCGCCGGTTTCTTCAACCCCTCCAAACCAAGGAGGGCAGGATCAATTACCATCGTGACAACCCCTTTATCACTGGAATGAGCACCATCCTGCCACCGAGACAGGAAGGAAAGGGGTGCAAGACCCGGCAGGGACCGACCACCACCCCACACCCGCCAACCCGCCCGGCGGCGCCCAGCAGGAAGAGAGGGGCCAAGTGACTCTCGGAGGTGAAGTTGGACAAGCCCCCTGGGAACAAGTTGCCAGGGAGCGGCACCCCGGGCTTGGCCGAGCAACACTTCCCCAGCCAACTTTCCTCTCTATCTCCCCTTCAGGACACCTCCCAGCCCTGGAGGCTGTGCCTACAGGCGGAGTGGAAAGAGGATGGAGAAAATGTGCGGGAAAGTGTCCTCACCTCCCACCAGCTGCGGGTTTCAACCCACCCCTCCAAGACCAGGAGGGCAGGATCAAGACCATGGTGAACCCTCTCTTCCTAAGGGGAACGAACACCCTTCTGCCCCCGCAAAGGGAAGAAAAGCCATGAGAGACCCGCTAGGTACCGACTTCCCCCATCACCCTGTCCCCGGGTGGGGGGCATTCAGCAGGAAGATAGGGGTCAAGCGACGTTCGGAGGTTCAGGTGCACAAGCCTCCTGGGAACAAGGCGCCGCAGAGCGTCCCCCTGAGCTTGGCGAAGCAACCCTTCCCAACCGAACTTTCCTCTCTGTCTCCCATTCCCGAACCCGTCTTAGCCTCTGAGACAGTGCCCCCGGGGGAAGTGGAAAAGAGGATGGAGAACAAGTGCGTTAAAGGGTCATCACCACCCACCGGTTGCCGGATTCTCCAAGCCCCTCCAATTCAAGGAGGGCAGGATCAACTACCACCGCGGCACTCCACATTGTAACGGGAATGAGCACCCTCCTGACACTCTGATGGGAATAAAAGGCATGCGATACCCGCTAGGGACTAATCTCCCCTCCAAATCGCCACCTGTTGGGCGGTGCCGACAGGAAGAGAGGGGCAAAGCGATGCTGGGAGGTCTCAGTGGACACGCCCACTGTGGACAGGGCGCCTGTGAGCGCATCCAGGGCTTGGCGGAGCAAACCTGCCCCACCAACTTTTACTCTCTTTCTCCCCTTCCCGACTCTTCCCAGCCCCGGAGGCTGTGCCCCCGGGCCGAGTGAAAAGAGGATGGAGTAGAAGAGCAGGAAAGGGTCATCACCGCCCACCGGGTGCCGGTTTCTTCAAAGCCCTCCAAACCAACGTGGGCACGATCAATCACCATGGTGAGCCCCCTTCATAAGTGGAACAAGCACCCTCCTGCCACCATGATGGGAAGGAAAGGCGTGCGAGACCCGCCAGGGACCGAACTCCCCCCTCAATCGGCCCCACGCCAGGTGGCACCAAGCAGGAAGAGATGGACCAAGTGACTTTCAGAGGTCAAGTTGGACAATCCCCTGGGAACAGGGTGCCAGTTAACGGCACCCCGTTCTTGGGGGAGCAACACTTCTCCACCGATCTTTCCCCTTTCTCTCCCCTTCCAGACTCCTCCGAGCCCTGCCGGCTGTGTCCCTGAGCAGAGTGGAAAGGACGATGGAGAAGAAGTGCAGGAAAGCTTCATCACAGCCCACAGGGTGCCGGCTTCTCCTCACCTCTCCTAGCCAACGAGGCCAGGATCAACCACCACGGCGACCCCAAACTTTTTAACGGGATGAGCACCATCCTCCCCCCGCGAAGGGAAGGAAAAGCAAGTGAGACCCGCAAAGGACCGACCTCCCCAGACACACATCCCCCCGCCTGGTGGCGGACCACAGGAAGAGAGGGGCAAAGTGAATCTCGGAGGTCCCGGTGGACACGCCCCCTGGGAAAAAGGCACTGTGGAGCGGCCCCCCGGGTTTGGCGGAGCAACCCTTTCCCACCGACCTTTCCTCTCTCTCTCCCATTCTCGACCCCATCCTAGCCCCAGAGGCTGTGCACCCGGGCGGAATGTTAAAGAGGATGGAGAAGAAGGGCGGGAAAGGGTCCTCACCACCCACAGGTTGCCGGCTTCTTCGTGCCCCTCTAAGCCGAGCAAGGGAGGGTCAACCACAATGGAGAATCCCCACGTCATAACAGGAACGAGCAGCCTCCTGTCACCGCGATGGAAAGGAAAGGCATGGGAGACTCGTCAGGGACCGATTTCCCAGCCCAACCCGCCCCACGCCATGTGGCAGACAGCCGGAAGTGAGGGGCCATGTGACTCTCGGAGGTCACGTTAGACACGCTCCCTAGGAACAGGGCGCCACGGAGCAGCACCCCGGACTTGGCGGGGAAACACTTCCCCACCGAACTTTCCTCTTTCTCTCCTCTTCCCGACCCCGTCTCAGGCCTGGAGGCTGTGTCCCAGGGCTGAGTGAAAAGAGGATGGAGTAGAAGTGCAGGGAATGTGTCGTCATCCCCAACCAGGTGCCGGAGTCTCCCCGTGCCTCCAAGCCAACGAGGGCAGGATCAACCACCACATCGACCCCCATTCGTTACGGAAACCAGTACCCACATGCCCCCGCGTAGTGAAGGAGAGCAGTGCGAGTCCGGCCAGAGACCAACCTCCCCACTACCTCGCCCCATGCCCGGCGGCGGAGAGCAAGAAGGGAGGGGCCAAATGACTCTCAGAGGTCCCAGTGAACATGCCCCCTGGGTAAAAGGCGCTATGGAGCGGCCTCCCCAGGCTTGGCGAAGCAACCATTTCCCACCGACCTTTCCTCCCTCTCTCCTGTTCTCAACCCTTTCCAGCCCTGGAAGCTGTGCCCCCGGGCTGAGTGAAATGAGGATGGAGAAGAAGTGCAGGAAAGGGTCATCACCCCCAACTGGGTGCCGGCTTCTTCACACCCCTCCAAACGAAAGAGGGCAGGATCAATCACCACGGTGAACCCCCTTAATAACGGGAACGAGCACTCTCCTGTACCTGGAAGGAAAGGCATGCGAGACCCGCTAGGGACTGACCTCCACCCCATCCAGCCCCGAGCCAGCGTCGCCCAACAGGAAGAG
>PVKS010044570.1:0-14261 GCA_004027875.1 Aplodontia rufa | reverse complement strand
TTCAATTTTTGTGTGTTCTTAACCTGCCCTAAGTACTTTATATAAGTTACCTCATTTAATTTTTTCAACAGCCACATGAACTTTTCACATTTTACAGTTAGGGAAAACTAGGGCTTAGAGGTGTTAAATAATTTGCTCAGTGACAACAAATATAAAACATCACCTGAATTTGAACTGATTCTAACTCCAAATCCTGTGTTACCGGTCACTGTGCTATACCGCTTCTCTCTAGTGATTTCACTCCCCTCCCCCTATGAAAGCTTCTTATAGATGTTTGCTTCATTAACTCAACTGGTATCCCCTAGTCTCAGCTCACAGGGGGGGAAAATCATTAAGTCAGCTTTATCATCATTTGGGGACTCAGTTTCTTAACCCAGTTTTCCAAAATTTCCTTTATACCTCCCCCAGCCCATTACTTCTAGTTTCACACAACTTCTCCTGGGTTATCTTTGCTTTTAGAATCCTGAGGCACTGTGTCCCTGAATGTGCCTTTTTTCCCCCTTCACATCTATCAGTCCATCAGATTTTGTCATCTCCAGCATGCACATACCCCATGCTTTGATTTCTTTCTGAATAATATTTTCATTTAACATCAACAAATTTACATGGAATACTACTTTAGCTCTCAGGTTCTAGGCAGGCATAAGCTCTCTGAAATCCACTATGATGCTTGGCAGCTAGGGGCAAGATTTGCCTTAAGGGCACTATGGATATAAGTCCTGGTTCTGCCCTTCTGTATACTCCCTAGTCAAAGGGGAGTAATCATCTGGGGTAAGAAGTTAGTCCGTTCCTTAGAAATCAAGGAAACAAATTCCAAATTTCTAAGTAATTTACACCAAATAGATAATCTTGGCTTTCATTTTTACAATTTCAGGTTCCTTGGTGCAACTTCCCATAAAACAAGAAATGGTTACATAGAGGACAAATATATTGTGATTGACATTTTTATCATAGAAATAAAAAAGGAATTTCAGGAGTTGTGTACATGTGGTCATAGGCTATGTCTGTTTTACTTAGATTTCTTTTTTTTTTAAAGAGAGAAACAACTTTATTTAGTTTTTCACATGGCCTTCGGGGTTTGAACCCAGGTCCTCGTGCTTGCCAGGCAAGCACCGAAACCACTGAGCCACCGCTCCAGCCCCATACTTAGATTTCTTACAATAGTTGAATTTTTTAAAAAATAATATAACGATCCAGATTGTATGTTTTTCTTACAATAGCTGATATTTGAGAATCTGAATATTTGAAAGGCAAGGAAGATTTGTTTAAATTTATAGAGGTATTCTATGTATGCACTGTCTTTTTAAACTTTGAAATAAGCAGTAATAAAAACACTAGAAGCATAGGCATTATTGAATATCTCCTGCTTTTGTCCCTGATCCATTTAAAAGCTTTTCTTTGTTTGAAACAAACAATATATTATTTGGAAGCTTGTTGTTAGGAGTAGGTATTATTAAATTTGACAGTGAAAATGCCTTTCAGTTTTTTAATTCCTGTATTGCTTGTTAGAATACAATCAAAAGCAGTTTTGTTTGGGACATTGTCCATGTCACATCTTTCTTAATAGGATTTCAATGAATATCACCAGTGTAAGAAGTTGTAATTTCATATGTTTAATTCCCATATACTCGATCATGGCAACATGCTAAATTAATGATGAAAGGAAGATAAACCAGCAAATGGCTGGAGATACTGGCCCAGAAATTGATGAAAATTTTAGACTTTGAGACTAAACAGTGTATTTAAGTGTCATTGGTAGGCTTTGGAGTCACAGGCTAAAGAGATGGAAGGAAAGAGTGATAGATATTCTCATGAATATTTTTTGTCAGAGTTCATTGCTGCTGTTCTGTTTCTCATATAAGTTTTTTTTCCCATTTTAAGTTCAAAACTATAAAAACCTTTCAGAAAGAAAATTCAAACTTTTCAAAGGAAATCAATTAGTAAATGTTCATGGCTTTACACTTACCCTGCAGATTTCTTCTTCTGAGTCCCAAAAGACTAACCTAGGGATTTCCTCATATTCCCTAGAGTTACTAATGTTTCTTTTTCTTTTTTTTTACATGCACATAACACACTGCTGGTCCTTCTGGTATAGCCCTTGCTTTATCTTGCCTCGTTAGTTTCTCATATGATTGTTTTCCCTATTTAGGTTGGTAGTCCCTTAAGGATCCTTGCTAAATTTTTTCACATCTTTGCATCCCCTAAGTAACTGTGGGGGTTTAGGCACAGATGAAAATAAGTGAGTAAGCAAGTCTTTTCCTTCACATACTGAAGTATTTGTTTACAAGGGTAGTGAAGTAATTAAAGAAAGTGTTGGGAACTACAGCCTGTAAAGGAAGCAAGATATGAGATATAAAGCATCTCTGCTTCCTATGTAAGTCATAGGAAAATAAAACAATTTCTAAAAGTGATTTACTTTCATTTTTAGTGATTTACTTCTAAGGTGAGAAGTATCTGTATTTTGTTTTCTATTTATAATTTTAAATTAGGAAAATTTTTATTCATTGCTTAGTTTGTTACCAAATTGTGGTCGTTTAATAAATGACTAGAATACTCAATTCTTATGGGTGGCTTTAGGTAGACAAATTATTTAGATATTCTAGTTGCAGCTATTAAGTTTTGCTATTATAAAAATGAAACAACTAGAATACAAATTTAAAATGTGCTCTCATGGAAAAACTTACATATACTGATTTTTGCAGATAAGATGGATGAGAAACAAATAGCCTGAAGAAAAGAAATAAGGATGCTATAGCACACATTTGCAATGTATAAGCATTTATAAGAGAAGATGCCATAAGGTTGCTTTTTAGAATTATTATTATTCCTTATATTAGAACAGCAGAGGTACTGTGAAAAGTGGGGGAAGGAGACAGAAAGGGGGATCAGAGAGAGTCATTTCTGCAAAGTTTTGTTTATACTTCTTAGTCCTGCAGAGGTTGGATGAGTGATGATCATTTTTTAGAAATAATCCTTCTGTGATGGTCAAACACATTGGGAGGACCAAAGTTTCAGGCGAACAATCCTAGGTTATGGCTTCACATCATGCCACTTATTAATATCTAGTTAATTATGCTTGATTCTGTTAATGGGTGCAGTCACATAAGGAGGCTATGTTAATGCAGAAATAAAACTTGAATTCAATAAATAAGAGAGTACACCACATCTTTTTTCCAAGAAGAGTGTTGGGCTAGGGATTGGGACATTTTTATCATTACATTTAACAAGTTCCAAAAAGTCCTTTTGAGAAGCAGCCTCTAAGGGCTTCTGTCTACAATCATTTACTGTGGGAATATTCATTCCCAAATGGATCACCCCTATTCTTAGCTTGACTTTCCTCCTGATGTCCCCTGTGCAATAAATAGCACACAATAAGTGGCTGTGTAACAGTTTGGAGGTTAGATGGAATGCTTAATATAATAAAGCTTGGTTGCAGTGGGAAAAAAGTCCTTTTGATATGCATTTGATAGGAATGTATAAATTTCAACAAAACATCTAGTACAAAAAGTTGTGAATGCAAGATATTTGAGGAGGTATAGAAGGAGAAGGGATTTACTATGGTTAACAATTGCCAGTAGTCAGGCCACTTCCAAGTTGTGATTTTTGTCAGACTTAGAAATTAAGTGGAATCAGATCTCCTCAGCCCTTCAGTGGGAGAAGATCCAAATCCAGCTGCAGCAAGGAACATTGACTGATTCAGAATTAATGCATTCTATCTAGTGTCTCCTACTAATTTTCATTAATATGCTTAATATTACCCTCTTTGTAATCTGTGTTAAAACAAAAATAAGGCCTTTGTGGCTTATTGGTTGAACTTGTACAGCTGAATCTACTATAAAGGGTCTCTTTTTCATTGGTAATATGTTGCTACAGATTTCAATGTTCTTGCTGTTTGGCTTATTTTCTTAATAAGGTATTTCAAATTTAGAATAGTTACTATAGTTCCAAAGCTTGATTGAGAGATGCATTCAGTATTTTCTCTAAATATGTGGCAATTATAAAAACACAGATGTAGTCAAAGATAGAATTTTGACAGTCTTGCTTCTCAATTACATCAGGCTGAAATGAGGCTTATTTATTTTAATTCCACATTTATTGAGCACTTAGCAAGTTATCATCCTAGGTTCTATGGAGCTACAAAGTGGAACAATAGCAGGAACTTGTACCTTCAAGGAATTTGTAATCTTGTAAGGGAGACTGGCATATGCACAGAAGAATTATAAGGAAGTATAATAAAGTAAGTGCTCCATGAGATGCATGTAGAAACGATGCCAGTGGAAGTGGAAGAAATTAACTATGGTTGGATAGATTTGGGGAAGGCTTTACAGAAGATCTGACATTTAAGCTGAACTTCTGGGGACATTTAAGACTCAATTTCGACATTCAAAATGGGGAAATGGAGAGGGTATGCATTATATGTCCAAAAAAAAAAAAAAACACCCTGAACCAAATGTAAGGAGATAGAAATACATGAACTGTAACCCTGCATGACTTGATCTTAAGTGGAGACAGAACGAGAAAAAAAGGGCTAGATATTTTTGCCCTAAAGGCATTGAGTTGCCATTGAAAGATTGTCAGCAGAGGAATAAAGTTATCAGGGATGACTCAGGGATGATGGAGTGGAAAGACTAGAGTTGGGAGACAAAAGAGTTAAGAGGCTAATTTTACATATTTCAAATGAGAGCTGGCATAGTCCTGAATTAGGTTAGTAGCAGGAGGGATGTAAAGAGAGATGCAACAGACAAGGTAGTAATCAAACTAGACGAGACTTATATGTGGGAAGTAAGGTAAAGGGAGGAATTGAAGATGGATTCAAAGGTTCCTTCTTACATGAAGTGGAGGGGGAGGATGAAACCATTGAAACTGATAGACAGTGCAGGAAGAGGATTACACTTACACATTGTAAAAGATTTCTTTTTAGTGTCAAAAGTAATTTGGGATTAGTCAAAAAGGGAAAATACCCTTGATATCATTAGTTTTCTCTTAGCCTGTTCTACGAGCAAAGCTTAGAAAGTAAAATTTTATAGGCTACCACTTGCTTGCAAGAACAATGATATTGTGACATTTGTGAAAGTAGAGCAGAACACTCAAAATTCCTCTTTGTAACAAAAATACATTTGTGGATGAGAAATCTATAAAGAAATAAATGTAAACATTGGGCCATTATTATGGAATTTAAATATCTGTACTTATTACCTAAGCACATCTGGGTTTCAAGACTGAATTAAAATAGATTCCATTTCTCCTTTAAAGTAAGTAGCACATCTGTTGGTTTGTCTAGTACAATGGAAACTGACTAAATTTTGATTATGATAAAAGTCAGGGTCTTCTATTCCATCTATTTAGCAATACTTTTGGGTCATCTGTTCTCCTTTGGGGAACATTCCAGATGTTCTGTGAATATGATTCCAATTTACAAGAGTTGTGTTTATATTGTAGCTGAGTGATGTCCTAACTATGAAACTCAGACTGGGTGTAATTCTATCCAAAGTGTCCTCTGCAATGTGTGGAGGAGTGCCTGGTAATACCTTGGTTTCTTTGACTTGCCTAGACTCTCAAAGCTGCTGGGGACAGACATGGTAGGGAGTTTCCTAGAGGCAAAGAATCCAGCCCCCATTTTAGTAATTTACATTAATAAAGAAAATAACATTTCTAGCAATCATCTGGGATCACTAAGTTTTGCAACATTCGTATAATGCAGTGGAAATGAATACCTAGTACCACAAACACAATTTAGATGGTTCCTTGGATACCAAAGTTGACTTAAACTTTTAAAAGGGAAGACAAGCCCTGAAATTTAGTGAAAATAACATGGCAATTGCCATTGTATATACATTACCAAAAAGACACATTTCAAATAACAGATTATAGTTATCTTAATGAAATGTATTATAATGGTCTAGCACTGAGTATAGAAAGAACTTCAGATAAGTGTCCAAATCATTTTATGGCTATATTTCTTAATACTTATGTAGAAAATTAGTAGTTTGATGCTTAGTTTATGGATTATGACTTTTATGTTTCATAGAAAAACACTCCCTAACTGGAACAACTCTGAACTTCCTCATTCTGCCCAGCAGCTGGTTTGTGCCCTTGTTTGCTGACTACCTTAAATATTTGCCCAAGCCAAGAATAATTTAAAAAGCAAAATTCTCATTTAAAGAGTCACATACTTATGGAATCCAATTGTAGATGATTTTTGAACTGTGGACCTTCTTTTTCCTCTCTGTTTACACTGACCACACAGAAGTGACACAGATGATTAACCCAATTCATAAAAGAGACTTACATTTTAACAGAGGAGACTTTTTTGTGACTTACTTGCCCAAAACCATTTTGAATATATTTTTCTCTCCATAAATAAATTTACTGGCCAGCATTTCACTTTTGTTGGAACATTGGCCTATGATTATTTTATTCGGTATTCCTGTATAGACCTTTGAAAGGATACCTATCAATTTTAGTGTCCTAAATTTTCTTAAGCAAACATATTTGGTGGTTTGGATATTTTTAAGGTTTCCATAGAAACAAGAAATCTTGAAGCCATTTTTTATTCTTATTGCTCAGATTAACAATTTTGTACATGGGAAGGACGAATCCAATGATCTCAAACGAAGAAAAATTAGTAGAGCACCCATGATGTGCTAGTTTGGTGTGTCTTATGCTTAAGGGAAACCTGTACGAACCCAGGAGCTTATAATATAATCAAAATAGCCAGATGTAGCTTTGTGACAAGGTAATAACTAAGCCTTGGAGGCAGCGAGCCATACTTGCAGAGGGCGTGGCTGTAGAGAGCTGGAAGGCTGCCCTGTGCTAGTGAAGGGAGAGCCAATGTGAATGTGTGAGGAGTAACAGCATCCAGCAATGCTTCCTTTGGACAGTGATGTGATTTGGTTGGACTTTTATTTGATACTTATTTCATAATTACTAGATATTTAGTACTTATAGGCTTCCAAAGGATTTTATTTGATGTTTTGACTTTTCATTTTGTTTGAATGTCTAGATCTATAACTTCAGGGGTCTAAGTCTTTTTTTCCCCTTTCCCTTATTTTATGGCTAGGTGTATCCCAAGGTGCTATAACTTCCTTAAGTGATATAGTGAGTAAGGAATCAAACTTAGTCAAGAGGCCTGAGCTGTATTTCTGTTGCAGTTGTTAGTGACCTCACCATAAGACTTAGTGGTCTTTGTACCTGTAGCAACACCAAAGTAGAAGTCAAAGCTCTTAAATTCAAAATAAGTATAGGAAGTCCAGTGCAGTCAGTAAAGAGCAAATGAAATATTTATTTAAAAATAGTTTTGCTTGGTTTAGTGACATGGATAACTCAAAATGGACTACTATCAAAAAGAAGTCCTCCAGAGACCTGCTTCTCAGCATACCTAAAAGATTTGTAGTTATGACATTCAGTGCCTATGGATGGATAATTCTAAATTCCAGAAAGTAATTTGTTGTCTTTAAGCAAGTCCTACATTTCCCTTACAACCTTAATTACAAAGTTAATTACAAAGTTGATTTGCTTAGCAGATACTTATTTTCCAAATTTGCTAAGGGAACCTCCAGCCTAGGTCTGTTTGAATTAGCCCAAATTTTGGAATAGTGGAGCTCAAATTAGTGAAGTTTGATTCTGTTACGAAAAGCTTATTTTCCATCATTAATAATTATTTCCAGGAAAGTTAAGTCCACAGAAATATTCACTCAGTTTCCTAATGTTGTTTACCGAAGTTTAAAAAGTGGTTTTTAGTTACATGTGGGGAGGGAGAGGACATGGCAGGGGCAAAGGAAAATGAGGTGCTGTAACCTGGTCCCTCAGATTTGTGGAACAGGCTCTGAGCAGCATTCTAAACCAGTATTATTTCTTGTAAAAAGCAAACCAGACTTTGGAATTTTAAAGTCTAATGTGATTGAGAGAATGTGTGCTGGTGCATACTAATGCTTTAACCCCCATTAGCCCGTTAAGTTGTAAGTTGACAAGCGTTCTGACAGCCCTACCACAAGTGCACCATTCCCACACATCTTCACCAGAGTCAGCCTTCTCCCGATAGATAATTCTCATGGCTTCAGAGGCTCAACTTTCAATGTCTCCATCCCCCCTTGGATACTTACTAATCTGAAATCCCACAGAGAACAGGAAGTGGCCATGGGACTTTTTTTAAAAGGATTTTTTAATTTGGTGAACTAATGTCTGATTTTCTTTAGGCCCGTGTTCATTTAGTAAGACCTTATGTTTCTTTTTCTTTTGCAACCCTTGATGTCTTATGACTTATCTAATTCATAAGATGTCCCTTTGTAAGAAAGTGTGGAAAGCACAAAAATAGGCTGATAACGTGGACCTCTATATGTTTTAAGTTAAAGCAATATAGTAATAATTACACCACAAACATAAGCCATTGAGCCCCTTCAGGATGCAAAGCATAAGTGCTTTCCTCAAGATGAAATGGCTTGTATAATAAAAACAATTCTATGACTCTATCATGGAAACTATTGTCTATTTATTATCTATTTCTATGAGTTTAAGATAGAAAAATGTTGCCAAACTGCTGCACTTTGAATGCACAGTAAAGACTAAAAAGATGGATTACTGCCTTCTAAATGAACAGCATTTAACAGATATAAACACAGGAAGACACACTTTAGTGAAACAGTTTTTAAGCTGATGAAAGAAAGGAATTCATAGACTATATGAATAAAAGAATATAAGGAAATGTTGATCATTTAATAAAGTATAATTGGTAAGGGCATCTAAATGTTTATTAGAATACCAATGAATGCTTATTAAATGAGACCTTCCCATGTTCTTTTATTCATTCATTAAATATTTATATATTTATTAGATATTTTTGTTGGGCATTGGGTACACAATGCTGAGCAAAACTGAGCAGTCATCATACTGTGCTTATGGTCTAATGAAGTTATGCATACAATATACACGTAGATATAAGTAATAAATACTTAATTTTCAAGCAAGAGAGTCAATTTTTATTTTTGTCATCTAGTTGTTTTTGTTTCTCTGATACTTAGTTGTGTATGTGGTATGGGGGTTTGAACCTGGGTCTTCACGCATGCCTGGGGAGCACCATACTGCTGAGCCACCTCTCCAGCCCCCAAAAGTTAGTTTTTAATTTGGGTTCCTATAAGGATTTGTTTAGCCTGGTAGATTTTCTACAAATAGGCTAAAATCCATAAAAGAAGTAAAGACTTCTGAGTTTAGACATCGTAACCTTTTTTGGTTTTGTTTTAACCTTTGAAATGTGACTTAGTTTATAAGATCTGAACTTGTCATTAAGTGCTTTGAGTAGCTCATATGGACATTAGTTATATTATTACATTGTAGAAACTTCCATGCAACAAGGTGTTCTACAGGACTCAAATTGAACGTCATATACCCCTGGATACATACCAGGTGCTAAGTAAATAATTCACTTATGTCAGTAGATATTCTTTTCCATTGTAATCATCAGGGCTGCCACTTATTATTCATGGTAATTTTTGGTATTATAGGAGATAGAGCTATCACATGACTGTAATTTCAATTGCATTGCTTTTATTCATTGTACTTTTTCCATCCTCACATGATGCTGTTTCTTTTCAGTGTCTATTGTGGTTTTCCTAATATGTACCATAGTATAGAATCAGCAGTTGCCATCATCTCAGCAGCATATTCTGAAACTGTTCCAGCATAGTTTATTAACCCATGTGCTAGTCTAATGGAAACAAAATTGAAGTAGAACCTTTTCATTCAGAGAATTAAGTAATTTTTAATGGTAATAGAGTGGAAAACTATAAGGCAAAATTGTTCTTTGCCCTTGAAAATTAGATTTCTTAAGACACGAGTGAATAAGAGATGAAGAGTTAAAGTGTCTTTTCTGTTTCTCAGATGCATTTTAAGCATATTTGTTCAAAGAAGTGAAGTAAAATCTTTTCCAAGTTGAGAGATTGGGAAGTAGGTAGGATTAAAGTCTGGGAGCTTCAGTAGTACATCAAGAACTGCACATCTCTCTTGCACTAAATCTACACATGACATTGTGCTATTTGCTTGAAAAACAGCACTAAGGTTGTCTTGCCCTGACCAGTTTATAGTTTTGACATATTTGTACACATACAACCAGAACATACCATGTCTTTTACATAGGAACAAATTTTCTAGTTGTTCAAGTTTGATTAGAAAAAGCTTTAAATACCCTATTTTAAAAATGTATAACTTTTAGTGGCACATGCCTGTCACCTTAGCAACTCAGGAGGCTGAGGCAGGAGGATTTATAGTTTCAGGTCAGCTTCAGCAAGGCCATGAGCAACTTAGCAAGACTTAGTCTCCAAATAAAAGTTGATTTTAAAAAAGGGCTGGAAATGGGGGCTGGAGTAGTGGCTCGGCAGTTACGGCGCTTGCCCAGCATGCGGAAGTACACAGGTTCAAACCCCAGCACCCATGTACACAACTAAGTGTCAGATCAATGAAAGCTGTGTGAAAAACTCAATGAAAATTGATTCTCTGTCTGTCTCTCTCTCATCGTCCTTCTCTCTTTAAAAAAAGGGCTGCAAGTGGAGATGGAGTTCTGTGGTAAAGTGCTCCAGTGTTTAATCCCCAGTAAACGCCCCACTGTTACTTTTCTGTTTAATGAATGAATGTTTATGTAGCTCAGCAGCTAAGGAGAAATTATGGGAAGGAATGGATGGGTATAGGGTAAGAAGAGCAAGGGAAATGCAAAATGAGAGAGAGAAAAAGAGAGTGTGCATGCACACAACACATTCCCCCATACAATCCCCCTGCTATGAGTGTGTAAGAATCATGTGAGATAAGGAGGGAGTGGATGAGGAATACAAAATGGGGGATCAAAGTTCAGACTGTATTTCCCATATGTAGTGTTGGTACTTTACTGTTTCCCTACCCTTATGTACTCAGTTTTTTGGTTCTGACTTTAACATACTAACAATAACAAGTGCCAGGTATCTGACAGTGTTGAGTTATGCTGAGCAGCTCACTGTTTTATTGTTCTAGCAATTCCCTTGTGCCCTGGCATCATTTTCTGTTTTTCTTCTTGAACATCCACTCTGGAGTGTTCTTGGATGAGGATGGAGCTGGTCAAGAAATGTGTGAAAGAATAATGGAAAGATCAGTAGATGATGGGACAAGGGAAATAAGGAGAGATGTAGCATGTGGTCCCAACTCTGTTATTAAGTATTTGTGGGACTTCAGACACACCATGTTAAATGTCAAATGAGGGCTGCAGACCACTTGATCTCTAAGCACTTACCCCATGACTGCAGAGGACCTTGCTCTTAGAGGACACCTATTATGGTGTCTGATATAATGTAGTATTAGATCTGTTTACTTCATGAGCTGTCTTATAATTCAGCTAAGATAAAACATATGAATTTGCTTTGGAAACTCTGTGAAGTATTATGTAAAATGAAGATGATATGAGTGGTTAAAGGATACTTTGCCCCAAAGATATTATATATTGATAAAAATTGAAATACTTCCTTTTAAATGAATGTGAGGCAAACTACAAGAGACCTTAGCCAGGTGTGGTGGCACATACTTGTAATCCCAGTTACTTGGAAGAGTGAGGCTGGAGGGTATCACAGGGCCAGCCTTGGGAATTTAGCAAGACCCTATCTCAAAGTAAAAATTAAGAAAGGACTGGGGTTGTAGCTCAGTGGTAGAGCACCTCTGGGTTCAGTACCTAGTACCTCCAAAAACTAGTGTTAATGAAAACTATGGAGGCCTTAAAAGCAGATGTGCAGGTGTACATATTATAGAGAAATATGCTATTTGAAAATGCACAGATCAAGGAACTGATTGAGTAAACACTGCTTGATATTCATTGGTACAGCGGCTAGGCTGTGGGGGTGAGGAACTCTAATTTTCTTCCCATTCTCCCTTCTGTTTGTTAAGGTTGTCCTAAAAACCCTAGGAAGAAACAGGTCCTGGATCAAGTCCTTTTTCTCTGTCATCATCACCTTTCTACTCCCTGAAGGCTAAAATAAAATATGACAAACGGTACAAAAAGGAAAGGGTCATCGTGACCCAATGCTAGAGTGTAAGAACACGGAGCTGCCTCACAGGCTGACTTCTTCAACTTGTCCTGAGTGGCAATGCAGGAGGTCATTGTGTGCCTTTGTCTTAGTGGTCAGTTCTCTTCTCCCACCCCAGGTCTTTTTCTTTCATATCTTTCTTTTGACATTTTACTATTCTTTCTTCCTTACCTTACGAAGGTAGAAAGGGCAAAGAAAGAACAACAACATCTAGAATTGGGAGTTAGGGAGAACAAGAAAAATAAAGTTGAAAAATATTGCAGTGTGGTAAGGAGGATTGGATTCCTCCTCTCTCTTCCACAGAATGATAGAATTGGTAATTCTCTCATGTGTTTTTACTTCACTCTTTCCCTTAATTACCTTTAGTCCCCGTGTCAGTGACATTTGTAAAAATGTAGACAACCCACACAATCAAAGCAGACTATCTTGCAGCAGGTCCATACCATCTAGGGTTGGTAATAGTTTTAGAAAATACAGTAAACCAATAGGTAAGACCCAACGACCCTAACATGGCACATAAGAGTGACAACACATGTTTTGCAGTTTACAGAGTTCAGTTTATAGATTTGATTATCATGGAGGGAGGGAAGGAAACAATTATATGACTTGTGATGAGTATGCGACAACTTATTCACTCAGGTTGGAAAAGTAAAGTTAAAAATCAGAAACAGGCCCACCATCCTAGATATGTCCAAATCCTAGTACTTTGGTAACTGCATTATGACTTCCAGAATATTAAATTTCAAATTGTGAAGAGGCTTCAGAATAAGGGAAGGCTTAGTAGCCCACTAATAGGGCTTATTAAATTTAGATAAAACAGATGTTTTTCAATGGCAGCAGCTCTGAATCACCAAGATCAAATTGGAGAAGGAAGAGAACAAAAACAAGCTGGCACTTTCACCAAAACAAAAAACCCTCATCATTTATACTAGACAGTTTCAGAACCTGCTCACAATTATACCTAAAGCTTTCAGTTAAACTCCATGAAAGGAAACATAGGATGTATATCTTCTTATGTTGTTTTACTGAAATTCTGGAAGTGATTCTGTGGAACCAGAATAGGCTTTAAAGGCAGGCAGTGCTGAGTTCAAATATCAGCTCTTTTACACATTTTTGACCTTTGTTAAATTGCTTTATCTCAGTGAATATCACTGAACCTCAATTTTCTTATCTACAAATGGGATTATTTTGAGGACTTAAACAAGAAGAACCCTTCACTCACAGTTAGTGCAGAACAGATACTGGCTTTTTGGTTATTAAAATTGTTTTTGTTCATGGTGTCATGTCTAAGTATATTAGGACCACTCTCCCAGGAGGGATGCACTCAGGTAAGATTTTTATGGGTGCAATGAAAATATTAGAAATTCTGTTTAGGATTATTTTATCTAAAATATAAGAAAGTATTTAAAATCTACTAATATTTACCATTTGGATTGACCCTGGTACTTTAATTTGGTACATGTTGGAGGGTCATTGTCGTATACTCTAAATGGGAGACCATGAGGAGGGCATCAGATCCACCAATTGGTGGGGTTTGGGAGTGGCTCACAATTCATTCATTCACTTTCATCATACTGCAGTATATTTCAGTTTACATTTGCTTGGTTAAGTAGATTTATAATTCTTAGTACTATGTTCAACCTGTAGTTTCTTTGCATGAATCTTCTTAAACCATATGAATAGGTTATCTAAAGTTGGATGAACTAATCTATGCATAATGGTCAAGTAGCTTAGGGAGATTCCTGCAGAGGATAAATGGGTTGATAGTAATAGTAATAATGTAAGCACAAGGCAAGGACAAGAAAATGGTGGAGCCAGCTGACACTTCTACAAGTTACTTTATAAATTAGTTGGCATAGTTGTAAAGCAAAAACAAAAATAATCTAATTAGACCTGAAAAGATGTCAGTTCAAAACCAAGAAATTATCAAATACATTATTCAGTCTTAACAACAAAGGTAACAATTATCTTTAACAAGAAAGCTTCCTCTAAGTCTGTATTATACTTTGATATATTAAGTAATGGTAGTAGTTCTTCATAAATATACAAAATGGGAATGTGTGCTTAAACTTTCTTTACTGATAAGAATGTTCAGAGTGGATTGGTTTACATGAGGGAGGCAGTTTCTGCCTTTGGAGCCTCTCATTGTGTGCCTGTTTCTTAATTTTTTGCTGTGTGTTTAATTTTTTTTATTTTTTGGCTATATAAATATGATAGACAATAATATAT
>PVKS010044569.1:0-14268 GCA_004027875.1 Aplodontia rufa | reverse complement strand
AGAGAGAAATAACTTTAT
The DNA here is from genome assembly GCA_004027875.1 of Aplodontia rufa. Lineage (NCBI taxonomy): Eukaryota > Metazoa > Chordata > Mammalia > Rodentia > Aplodontiidae > Aplodontia > Aplodontia rufa. Next base: position 14,250 of record PVKS010044569.1, on the reverse strand, counting down.
TTAGTTTTCACATGGCCTTAGTTGCTCCAACACTCAGTTGTGTATGTGGTGGTAGGGTTTGAACCCAGGTCCTCGTGCTTGCCAGGCAAGCGCCGAAACCGCTGAGCCACCGCTCCAGCTCTAAACAGGCATTTCTAATATCACCACATCACACACAGAAAATTTTAATCTCAAATGAACTTTACAACACTATAAGGCCAGCAGCCCAGGTATTAGACCCTGTTAATAGATAAAGTAAAGGAGGCTGAGAAAAGTTAACTTTTTAGACAAATATATTAATTTTAAAAAAAAAAATACTTTTCTCTTTCCCCTTTAAATCAGATTATTTACAGCTGAGCACAGGCAGTGCAAGCCCATAATCCCAGCAACTCAGGAGAAGACAGAAAGATCTCAAGTTCAAGGCCAGCCTTGGCAACTCAGACCTTGTCTCAGCATAAACAAATATAGCTAAGGCAGAGCACCCCAGGTTCAATTCCCAGTACCCCTCCCACCATACACAACAACAAGTCGATCGTAAAACTTTAAAACCAACCAAGAATATATTCTTTCTGAATACAGTTCTCCCAGAAAAATAAAAAGCATTGACTTAGATTTATATATTCAATGGAGAAAAAAAACTACTGATCAAAATGTAGTAAATAAAAGGAAATTTATTTTTATTATTCTCTCATGACTGAAATGTTTAAAGATTTCTCAGATATTTTACCTTATAAAAGCACCACCCAAAATCTGAATTTTAGGTTTCAAATCACAATATGGGAAGTTTACTCATAATACAAATGTGTCCATTAAAAAAAAAAATCTGAAGTTTAAAGGACTTTCGCAAAATATGGCAATTACAATGAGCAACACACTGTCTACAGACATTTATGTCTTTGGGCTAGTTATATAGCTACTAGTCAATCTAGCAAAGCTTGAGCTGTGTGCTTGTAAATAACGGCTGCAAGACTAACTTTAGTGGCTCAGAGTTCACCAGTTAAATAAAAGGACTAATTTTACAATCCAAGATAGGACAAACCTTAGGGAATCATTACAGCAGTTAAGACCATGGTTTTTTTTTCCCTGAAAGAACATAGCCAGGGGCCTGGAGCAGTGGCTCAGCGGTTATGGTGCTTGCCTGGCATGCACCAGTACACAGGTTCAAACCCCAGCACCCACGTACACAAGTGTCGGAGCAATGAAAGCCATGTGAAAAGCTCAATAAAAAAATTGTTTCTGTCTCCCTCTCTCTCTCTCACTGTCCTTCTCTCTTTAAAAATAAATAAATAAATAAATAATTTAAAAATTTTTAAAAATGAAAAGAACAGAGCCAAATGATAGAAACACCTAACCAAATGCATGGTGAGTTGCAAGATACTGAGTACTGAAAATGAAGAAAGGAAGTTCTGAAAAAGGTAAAAAACATATCTAAGCTACATTAATTGAAAGCCAGTTATTAAACTCTTTCAAAATATAATATATGGGGGTTAAAATGGTGGGTCAGCAGTTACGGCTGGGGTCCTGGAACCCCAGCACCACATACAAAACAATGAAAGCCACAAAAAAACTATAGAAATTGATTCTCTCTTATTCTCTCTCTCACTGTCCCTCTCCCTTTAAAAAAAAAAAAAATATATATATATATATAAAAATAAATTTATGGTTGATGAAATCACAATTTCAACAGGAACCAGCTTCATGCTTAGGGTAACCCTGGAAAAATTATTTTTGAAAATGCATACATTTAATATATCATTTAATTCACACATTTTAATTGAAAGCTAACTTCAAAAAGTATCCTGGAATTAAATCATTCATTTCCATCTCCAACAAAAAAATACTTTAAAATATTTAATAATTACATCCTATAAGGTACCAGCACAAAACAGAAAAACAAACTTATATAACAAATCTGAAAATTGTGATCACTGACAAATACTAAAACCATTAACACTCGTAAAGGTACCGAAAGTTAAGAAATGTTCTTATTTTTATTTGTTTTACAGGGTATTGAACCCAGGTGCGTTCAACCACTGAACTGCCTCTACAGCTCTTCCTAGTTTTATTTTGAGACTGTGTCTTGCTAAGCTGCCCACACTATCCTTGAACTTGCTCTCCTCCTGCCTCAACCTCCTTGGTAAATGGGATTACAGTCAAGCGCCACTGAGCCTGTTTTAAAAGTAGAAATTTTAATTCATATTTCTTAAAAGATCGCTATGAAAGATGTCTTGAGGAATAAAAGCAGTCCCTATTTGTAAAGAGCAGTATCATACATTCTCTTGCAAAATAAATATGACTGGTATTTTCTCTGAAATCATACTTTTTCTCCAAATCTTTAAGTACACTGGGGTTTATCTGCCCACTACCAATCACCCAATACCCATGCAGTTTACAATTTTCCCTGACATCAGCACAGGTAATGCTCAGTTTCACCTTAATTAGATGGATTTCTCAAAGATAAAAAGTTCTACATGCCTCAGAAACACAAATGGCTCACAAGTGAACTCAGCTAAAATAATGTGAAACTAAAGTGTACTTATTCTACTTTTAAAGTGATTAATACCACAAAAATCTTCAAATTGTTTACAACTTTATATTCAATGGCACTTATTCACAAGAAAGCCATTATGTTTTAATAAATGATATTAGTTTTGAAGCTATGCTTTGAAAACCTTATAATTCAATCAGCTTAAGCTGTCTGGACTCACAAGAGACACATACAGAAGATACACAATGCCAAACAGGAGGAATAACTACACAGCACAGAAGTACCATGGAAACAGCCAGAGACTCCACACAACAAACCACAGGAAGCTGAAGACCACCATTTGAACACCTGTTACTATTTCTCCACTTTCTCAACCTATTGAAAACATTCTTATTAGCCATGAGCGAAATCCTCAATGGACAATGACTAAGTGGTTTAGTTACAAATTATAGTTTAAGAGCATTTCAAAATCAAAATGCCTTTTTTCATAGAACCAGACAAAACTTCAAACAGCATCCCACATTAAAAACAAGTGTATTGGTGCTGGAGTGGTGGCTCAGCGGTTACGGCACTTGCCTGAGGACACAGGTTCAAACCCCAGCACCACATACGTAACCAAGTGTTGGAGCAATGAAAGCCACACGAAAAACTAAATAAAACTGATTCTCTTTCCTCTCTCTCTATCCCTCTCACTTAAAGAAAAAAAAAAAAGTGTATAAACTAGGCATGGTGCTGTTCACCAGTAACCCAACCTACTCTACAGGCTGAGGAAGGAGATGGCAAGTTGGAGGCTAGTCAGGGCAACTTAGTGAGACCCTGTCTCAAAATTTTAAAAAGGGGCCTGAGGGGGCTGGAGCAGTGGCTCAGAGGTTTCAGCGCTTGCCTGGCAAGCACAAGGACCCGGGTTCAAACCCCAGCACCACATACACAACTAAGTGTTGAAGCAACTAAGGCCATGTGAAAAACTAAATAAAGTTGTTTCTCTCTTTCACTGTCTCACTCACTGTTGTCTCTCTAAAAAAAAAAAAAAAAAAAGGGGCCTGAGGATACAGCTTAGTGGGCTGCCTGAGTTAAATCGCCAGTTAAGGAGGAAAAAAAAAAGTCAAAAAAAGCAATAAAGGTTGCATTTAATCCAGTATTCACAATTTACAAAGTTCAGTGTTAATTCATTTTAAATTGCATACAGCCACTGAACATTCTGTCTTCTACTCCTACCTACAAGTTTAGAACACTAATGAAAATCTTACATCCCATTCCAATGCCAATCTCGAGAACTGAGAAGTATGTTAAATGCTATGCTTCATTTTTGAATTACCAGAGTTATACATACGATCTACAATGAATCTCCCTAAAATAAATGGTCCTATAACAGTCTTTCCTCGCACTTTGACTCAACAGTCCCCAAAATGGCTAGTCTAAATTAAATGACCAACACACCATTTGAAAGCTGGTTTCAAATTGTTTTGAAACTGAAACACATATACTGTCTGAATGAAACACTATGAAGAGAAAACACCACCTTGTAGGAATTTAAATCTATAATTACAAACAAAATCCTTTTATCAAAGCCACAAATTATTTCCTGAATTGCTCTGCCAAAAGTTCAATACAAAATTATATACAAATGAATAAGTTTGAGGATCCAGCATTCTATTTAATTCTATGCTCTACATCATCTTAATAGAACTTGAATCAGAGATAACTGTAACAAAGTAGCTTTCTAAACCAAAATGTACCTGAACACCTAAGGGGTTTTGCATCATCTTTAAATGACATATTGAAGATCCATTAAGCAAGGGAACACCTTTAAATTTACTCTGCAGTTTTGTTTCATGTATATAAAAATGTCCACTCCAAATAAATTCATTACTCCTTTTTACAAAGTACCCAGATAGCCAAAGGCTTCTCAAAGACATTACTCTCAGGGTAATAAGTTTCAGCTGTTACTTGAAGCTAGCACCAAAACAAGGAATTAACCAACGCAAAAATCTATAGTATTACAAAGAGAAACCCAAGACAAAGATGGGAAGAATTTTTAAAAAGCAATAATCCGAAAGGCAGCTCACCTGCAGTTAGGTGGAGGGTCTAGAGTGATGTCTGCCAGCTCCTTCTGAATCCTGGAGGGAAACGGGAGAGAGAAGCACAAGCAGCGTTAAGGCCTTGGAAGCCTCGCACCTGTAACTGCAGGTCCGGCAGACGAACCTAACTGCGGTAAAGGATTCCACCGGGCAATGAGGAAAGGACAAGGACAGTCCGGGACTGCGAATGCAACTCAGGGGCAGCGCTCGCAAAATTGCGTGAGGCCCTGGGTTCAAGGCGGGTGGGGCGGGTGCAGGTCTGTAATTTAGGAAAAACGCTTTTTCCACAGAGGCGGTGAGCAGCAGTCTGAGGCCTCCTGCCTTTATCTAAAATGTGTGGGTTCCAATTTCGCCTCATTCGTTCGCCATTTAGGAATCATTTTAAAGCTTCCCGCGTGCCAGGGGCTGGTGGGTGGCACACACCTGTAATCCCCAGCCACTAGCGACGCTGAGGCAGGAGGATGGCCAAGTTCAAGGCCAACCGGGGCAACAGGGTGAGACCCAGGTCTCAAACATTAAAAAGGAAGATTATGGGGCTGGGGTGCACCTGAGTGAGCGAGCGCTCGCCTAGCAGGCGCACGGTCCCGGGTTCGGTCCCCCGCTCCGCACAGTCTCACTGCGGGCTGCTTCCGGAACCCGCCTCCCCGCACCCCTCGCCCCAGGGCTGAGTCCGGGCCTCCTCCGTGGGTGGGAATGTCGCGACCTCTCAGGGCTCCCCCGCCCCCGGAACGCACGGGCCTACCCTGGCCCGGCAGGGCGCCCCCCGCAGGCCGAGGATCCCAGGACCCTCCGACACCGGCCCGAGTCCTCGGTGACGAAGCCAACATGGCGGCTCCCCGGAGGCCCCTTGGGCCCTGACCGACCTGCCGGCCGTCGTGGGCTGCCCGGGCCGCGGAGCGCACTCGCGGCCGCCGGCGCCGCCCGGCCTCTTGCCCCGACTAGTGCGCAGACGGCTCGCGCCGCGCGGGCGAAGTTGCGGGCACGCAGGGGGTGGGGTGCCGGCGCGGGGGCGGCCCCCCGTACTCCGCGCCACCCGGAACCTCGGCCCCGACGCCACGCGCCCGCGCCGCGCCCGCCCCGCAGCACCCGCCCGCGTGCGCACAGGTGCAGCCGGGCCTGCCTCCGCCTGCACGCTCGCTCGGACGCTCAGCCCACCCTCGGGGCCCGCCTTTCCCCGACGTCCTAACTTCCCTCGCCCGCGGACTCGGACCCCGCACCCCAGCGTCCCTCCGCACCCAGGAGTGCCCCCGCACCAACCTCCACTTCACAAAGAGCCCCATCCCCCACTGCCAGGCCGAAGCCACCGGGAGTTCACACCGAGCCCTGGCCTTTGTCTTCTGCTCACCTAGGCGCTTAAAGCATCAATTCATACGACAAACTTCGGAGCCTTAAGCCTCTTCCACTTCTAAACGACACCTATTTCCATAACCTTCTCTCCTTTCATATAAAGCCCTACTGAGCTGTGTTACAACTTAAATCTCACCAAGGCAGCACGCTAGTGAACACACGAACACACACACAGCAATTTGAATGATAATGAATGCATTTCTCTTTCCAAAGGCTTTCTGAGGCTATAAGCGGTAAGGTTTTAAAAGGGGCTATTTCTTGCACGTTAATGTAAAAAGAAGTTAAGGGAGACAACTGGGGAAGTTCGTTAAACTTTCCTATTGAAAGACATTTCCTGTCCCTTACAAATCTGGTCAAGTTAAGAAAGGGGTTTCTTCACAGGCTCTATTGTCATCTATTTACCGGTGTCCCGCTAAATTCCCCGGCTCTCAATAAGCATATCAATTCTGAGTGGCATCCCGGATTGTTTAACTCTTTGGATGTTAGACTAAAAGTTCTTGAGCCCTGGCTTCCTGATTCCTTACTTGCAGCTTTTAGAACTGGCTGTAACTGGACTGTTGGTTTTGCAGAACTAGGGATTGAACCCCAGGGACTCTTTACCACTGAGCCATATCCCTAGTCCTATTTTTTATTTTGAGGCAGGATCTCTCTGAGATTGGCCTGAAAACTTCCATCCTCCTGCCTCTACCTTTCTAGTCGCTGCGATTACAGGGGAGCACCACACTAGCCAGTTGAATTGACTGCATTTTAAGACCTATGTTTTTAGGCAAAAAGTCCTCCCCCTGGGGTCAAATGAGGTAATCACTTTTTTAATACCTAAAATGTGTACTAGCAGACAGCTTTATGCACTTCATTTTTTTTTAAGAGAGAAGGACAGTGAGAGGAGAGAGAGAGAATCAATTTTATTTAGTTTTTCATGTGGCTTTAGTTGCTCTGAGACTTCGTTGTGTACGTGGTGCTGGGGTTTGAACTAGCATACTCCCGCATGCCAGGCAAGCTGAGCCACCGCCCCAGCCCCTACACACTTCATTTTGACAGCCAGAATTTGCATCACTTCTAGGGTACTGGCCTATGTATGTAAGAAAACACATACATAGGTCCCACAGGAGCTTTCCTCTCTCTACCCATGGTTTAGAAACCACTTTCCAATGTGCAATGAGTAACGTGTTATTCTGCCAATTCAGGCTTCATTTTCACACCATCTCCTGGTAAATGAGTACCTTCCAAAACTATGGCCAATGGCTACCTTCCAAATCAATATATTTCGCAAAGCAGCATCTACAGGGTCTCACTAACATCAATTTTCCCCTTTTAACTCTTTCCTGTCCCTTCTCTATCTTTTGCCTTTCAATATTAACCTTAGCTCTGCTTTCACCTTTCAGCAAGCTATCCAGGCAACAAATTTACTGCAGAAAAACAAAACAAAACCGATGCTAACTAATAGGTAAAATTACTATTTGAAGCTTCCCATCTTTCATTTTTTACACCCACCATCTCTTTCCCAGCCATTCCCCAACAATTTCTTAACCTCCTTAGCCTAAATGGACAAACTGTATCTAGGGAAAAATCCCCTTTTGTGAATGCTAACAAAAAGATTATATTTTAGTTGGTACCTACAAATATATTCATATACACCAGGAATACTCAACAAAATCTAAAAATATTAGTGACCTAAAGCAAATATCCTACATTGGGGCAAGTCAGGCCAAAAGTGGTAAGAGAGGGAGTTTAGAGGCTTAGGGGAGTTGTGATTCTTTAGAAAGGGCTATGTTGGTTCTAGCAGACATAATCAAAGAGTGCCAGTCAGGACTCCTGGGAAACTGAGATAAAATCAAATCAACCCATGAAAATGACATCTTGCCACTTCACTCAAGAACGTCACACTATTTAAAAAAGTAAGTTAAAGTCACTACATCAACCCTCAGCTAGGTCACCAAAACAGTTTAAAAATTTTTCAAAGTTCAAGTCAGGGAAAATGACAATACCCTCAAACTCTCAGGCTCACTACTCATCAGAGATCTAAAGCCTCATGTTCCGTTTTAAGTTCTTTTAAGAATGGTATCCCTATCTAACCCAGCATTTGGATTCCTTACTATCTTCCCAGATTGTCACTTTAAAGTATAGCAACGATTTAACTGAGAATAGGTTTCATGAAAAAGTGTTTGGGGGGGTTCCTAAAAATCTGCTGTGGATTATTTTAAGGGTCATGGGGATCAGAGGATATTACTGAACGATGACGGCAGTAGGAAAAAAAAATGTAGCTACCTCCAAAGACATAAGAGGACAGAAATAAAGAAAAAGCCACTGCTTGAACTCAACTGATTAAGGGGGGGGGGATAAATTTCAGTTTAACAGTGCCAATGGCACAGAGAGAAAAAGTCTCCCTGGAATTTGATAAAAGAGAATCAAAAAGAATGTGGAATAACCATTTTACAATCATTTACTAATTGATTAAATTGCCCTACTTTCCAGGTCGTCAAAAATCTCTTTAAATTCCATCAGAAAATATCACCTATTAAATTTTTTGTTCCTTATTCCATTTGCAATTGGTGGAGAAAGCATTATCAAAAAAAAAAAAAGATCATCCCTGCAACAGGTGAAGAGGAAGTAAGATGGTCATGGAATTCATTTAGACACGACCTGTCTGGGAATGTGTTAGTAATTAAGAAGTGGGATGACAGCCTTGGGGAGGGTCACAGATTACTGATTACTAGGACAAGCAATCTGAAATCAAATTTTGGGGTCACTAACAAAAGTAAAACACACTCTTACAAACTTCAGCAAGAAAAGCAGCAAGCCACAACAGCTGCATGTGGACGATGATTAAAAGTAAAACAGAAGAGGCAACAGGGAAAATAATTAGGGCTTCCATGGCCCCATTATCATTTTTGAGAACACATAAACCTTGAGGAGCACTTAAGCTACCCTCTCTGGGAGGCCGACCAAATGCAGCACAAGGCAATTCGGAAGACAGGAAGCCTGCGTGGGGGGGTGCGGGTACGGTACCTCTTGGCGCTGGTGGAGAGGAGCTTGGAGTTTTTGCTCATGCTGACTTTACTCTCCTTCTTCTTGGGGGTGTTTGTTTCTTTCTCGGTTTGCTGGTTGGAGGACGAAGATGAGGAGGAGCTGGTGCTGGCCCTCGAATCGTCATCCGACATAGCGAACCCCCCACCCCACCCCGCAAACGGCCCCTGCAGAGGGAGGGAAACAAAACAGAAACACAAAACATGCAGGCGGTGTAAATAAGGAACTCGGGTGCTGTCAGGAGGGCACAGATCAGGACTGCACCCGGCCGCCCACCACCCGCTTTTCAAAGTCTCCAGGCCCACTAAGGCTTTTGCACATCGGTCGTGGCTTGTTTATTTTTGGCCCCAAGTGAGGGACGCTGTGGGAAAACGGTCTGGATCCCCGCAAGCAGCCCCTCCCTCGACCCCCGGGGCTCCCCACCGGGCCGGGAAGGGAAGCCGAGGTGGCGGAGGAGGGCGGGGGCTCCGGGCGCCTCGGTGGGGACGGGAGGCAAGGTCCCGGCGGCCGGCCGGCCTCGGGGCTGTTTTTGTCCTCTTTCCGGGGGTCGCGGGGGGCCGGTGGCCCGGGCTAGACTGCGGGGGCCACGAGCGGAGTTTGTCGAGGTCGGGAAGCGAGGAGGGGCGGGAAGGAGTAAGAGAGGAAGCCGAAACAGGGGGACGGAGGCGGGGAGCGGGTGCCCGGTGGGGGAAGGGAGAGGCCGCCGGGGGGCAGGGGCGACGAGGCCCGAGGCCCCGCGCCGCGCCCCGACGCCCCCCTCGCCGGCCTGCCCCTGGGCGGCCCCGCTGGGGACTGCACGGCCGGGGCGGGGGTCCCGAGCACACGCCCGATCGCCTCCCGCAGAGGGGTGGGGGAAGCGGGGGGCTTGGCCTCCGCAGCCGCGGAATAACAATGAGCCCGGCGGCCCGGGAGGGGTTAATCCCCGCGGCCCCCGCCCCCGGGGGAAAGCGGGGCTCCCCCGACTCCCCTCCCCCGCTCCCGGCCCCTCGGCGGCCGGCGGGGGCTCCCGGGCAGCGCTGACAGTTTGAGCCACCGCGCCCCCCCCGCCGACCCGACGCGGGCGGCCCCCGCACCCCACGCGGCCCGGGGTCCCTGCCCATCCCCCGCGGGCGGGCCCCGGACCCCTGGGGCTCCCCGGCCCCTCTCGGCCACCTCTCGGCCCCGTGCCCGGCGGCCCGGGCGGCGCGGGTCCGGGAGGCGGCGAGGGGTGTCCCCGAGGCCCGGCGGCGCGGCCGGGGGGCGGCGGGCGGCGGGGGGGATCCCCGTACCTCTCTTTGTGTCTGGCTCCTCCGTGCCGCCGCCGCGGCTGCTGCTGCGGCTGCGGCTGGGCCTGGCCACTCGTGTCTCTCTCTCGCTGGGAGAGAAGCGGAAGTGCAGCAACAGCAACTATTAAACAGGCAATGGCTTCCCCCAGCCACACACGCTCGCACACACCACTCCTCCTCCACCTCCCCTCCTCCTCCTCCTCCTCCTCCTCCTCCGCGCCCCGCCCCTCCCCCACCCGGCCCGGTCCCACCCACCCGCGCACCCCTCCCCCTGCAGCACCTCGGGGGGCGGCGCGCGGAGCCCGGGGACCCCGAGCACCCTGCCCCTCCCCACCCGCACCCCCGCCCCGCGCCTCCCCCGGACGCCCGGGAAGGGCCGAGGGGTGTCAATTTTTTCTCCACTGGTTTGGGGTCCTGGGTTCTGGGTGCGACCGGGGAAGCGGGTGAGAGCTGGGGGGCGAATGAAACTAGACGGAATAAGGAGAGGAAGTTCTTTCCAATGAAGGCTTCTGCAAGGGGGAGTGGGTGGGTGGCGAATGGGTGAAAAAGGTGGTAATCTGGTGGCGAGGACTTTGGACTAGAGAATGCAGCGGGAACTCCTAAAAAAGTGATCAGTTTAAAGAGAAAAAAATGAGATCCCTCAACCCGGTTTCCTTTGGGCTGACACTTGCTTCTTCTCCCTCTGGCAATTTACCTGCCAGGAGCAGAGGTCACGCCTGTGAGAACAATCCAAGCTAGGAGTTTTCTGTTCAGGGTACGAGACACGTGCAATTTTACAATTAGATTCTTCCATGCACTTTTTACGGAAAGTGATGTGGTTTTGTAAATGATAGAAAGGATTTCGTGACAGGTAAAACCAATATAACGGGGCTTGCAAATGTGAGAGTCACGGAGAATCCGCCCCTATAACCACTGAATTAAACAGGATTTAGAAGTTTGGGTGTCAGTTTACGTTAGATATAAAGTTTGATTTTTTTTTTTTTTTTTTAGAAATCAAATGGAAAGTTCTAGGGTCCGCTGTACCTTCTTTTACTGCAATAAAAATGCCACTCAAATAATATTTTTAGAATAATCACATTAATTCTAGTGAATTGTACCCTGTATAGCTTAAAATTGATTTTTAAAAATATTAAGCTATGAAATTATGATTAAGTTTCTTGCCTGTTTGTCATTTAAATTAAAGGGAACTGAGGAAATGTGTGCCATCCAAATAAAACAGTGCCCCCACACACACACAAGGTCTTGACATTGAGAGGACCCCAAGTCTGATCTCCACAGGCCTCTTAAAATTATCGCTTCCATATTGCCATCATTTCCTATGTTAACAATGGCTTCTGTCACCCCTGGACAAGATAACACAAGATATAAAATCCATGGCATATCAATAGCCAGGAAAACAGACATTCCCACTACCCAGCTAAGTCCCTTCTAGTACTCAACCTGAATTCCCAACTTCATTAAAATTCACAAAGTAGCTGGGCATGGTGGTGCCCTGCCTGTAATCTGAGTGCCTCCGTAGGTTAAAACAGGAGAATAGCAAATTCAAGGTCAGCCTGGCCAATTTAGCAAGACCCTGTCTCAAAATAAAAATGACTGGGGGTGTAGCTCAGTGGTCAGGTGCCACCAGGTTCTGTCCTCAGTATTGTAGTGTTTGGGGGGAAGATTCATAAAGTAATGGTATACACGTCTTGCTCAATCCTTACCAGGAAATATGCATCTACCAGGAGTTGTCATAGAATCAAAGAGTTTAAAACTAGAAGAATCTATAGATGATGACTTCAGTTTCCTACCTCCAGGCAACTATCTCTCCACTACCCAAAAGCAAATGGATTTTGAAAAGACCTCCAGACATAACCTTTCTCAGAGTTTGGTTTCAGGAGTCCTGGTAAAGCATAAAAATAATGACATTCCCTGCTGTATCATGTTTAAAAACAAACAAAGAGATTTCTTAAAAAAAGTTATACACTTTTTGTACTTCTGATCAAAAAGATGATCTTTAGAGAAGATAATAAGTAAATCAAAATAAGCTCAAGATAGGGAAAATAATGAAAAGAAATTTATCAAAATTGACATTTCTGATATAAAAAATATGTGTTTATGTTATGAGTACTAATGGTAGAAAAAAAATCATAAATGTATGAGGACAAGAGCTGGCAGAGACCAGAAGAAATTAAAAGGTTTGATTTGCTAAAGTAACCAGGTCATGAGTAAGTTTTTCTTTAATATTTATTGGCGTAAATTATATAAATTGTATACTTGAATACTGACTATAATAATTTTAATAATTTTTTAAAAAATGGAACATGATATTTTGTTTTGTTGTTGATGCTTGGTTTGGATTGTTCCTGGGGAAATAAAATAAATCATGAACTCTAAGGGTTCAACCTACATAGGGAAGTAGGTGCTTTCTAGGTCACCTGTCTAGAAGGCTCCTAACCTTCTTCTGTCCTATTCCCTCTAATCTCAAATACACACTACTTTAGGTTAGTGCTTTATGGTTTCAGAATGACCTGCTGAGGGGGAATAAAGACCTCAAAATATTTAAATAATCCGCTGTTTTCACAAGACCAATATTTATGTCAGAATATTTTGAATATACAGTTATCTTAGGGAAAGAATTCATTTACAACCTTATTGCTCTTATACTAAATAACTACAAGGCCAAAGGAGCTAAATTGATCTCCCTGAGGCTGGGTGTGGTGGTACACGCCTGCGATATTAGCTACTTAGCGGTGGGGGAGTTCTGGCAGGAAGGAGGATTGCAAGTTCCAGGCCAGCCTGGGCCACTTAGCAAGACCCAGTCTCAAAATATGAAAAAGGGCTGGAGGATATAGCTCAGGAGTACAGCACCCCTGGGTTCAATACAGAATACAGGGAAAGTGGTGGGATTAAGAGGAAGTAACTATCAGAGAATCAGGATTTTATTTCTAGAAGGGGCTTAAGATATCTTCTGGTTCACATTCATGTTACAAAAGAAGACATTAAGACAAAGGAAGTCAGTGTATCTCATCCAAGGTCACACAGTAACTTGATGGCAGAATAGCAGTTATGACCCATGCTGTCCACATGATCCTGTCCGTTCTGGCAATACTGGAGTGAAAGAGGAGCCTCTATTACATCGGAGAAAGCTATATTAAATGTAAAAGAACACTGGTGATATGTTCAAGACTGCATTAACAATCAAGACAGGGGCTGGAGCTGTGGCTCAGCGGTTTCAGCACTTGCCTGACAAGACCGAGGACCCGGGTTCAAACCCCAGCACCACTTACACAACTAAGTGTTGGAGCAACTAAGGCCATGTGAAAAACTAAATAAAGGTGTTTCTCTCTTTAGAAAAAAAATTAAAAAAAAAAACAATCAAGACAGAGTTAGAAATGTGAGAGGATGGGCCTGAGCTAAGGGAATCAGTGAATTCGGAACATTGACTTAAATAAACTAATGACTGCGATTGATGGCCTTTACACACACCTCCACTCTGTCCTGAGAGCAATCCTCCATCTTTCTTTATTTCAGATTTATGGATATATATTTTTTCTTTCTTTTTTTTCCTGCCTCTTCTTTTTCTTTTTTCTTTTGTACTGGGGATTGAACCCAGGAATCCTCTAACACTGAGCTACATCCCCAGCCCTTTTTTTTTTTTTTAAGAGAAAAGGACAGAGAGAGAGAGAGACAGAGACAATCAATTTTTGAGTTTTTTGTGTGGCTTTCATTGCTCTGACACTTCGTGGTGCTGGGGTTTGAACCTGTGTACTTGCACAATAATCGCTGAGCCACCCCTCTAGCCCTCCCCAGCCCTTTTTAGTCTTTATTTTGACACATTATCTCACCAAGTTGGAGAGGCAGGCCTCAAACTTGCGATCCTCCTGCCACAGCCTCCTAAGGATCCTCACTAGGATCACAGGCATGCATCTGTTTATGGATGTATTTTTAAATAGGTAATACATTTTTCATACAGTCTTTTCCTAAAGAAACCAGAAGGTATACTACGAAAATATCTTTCTGCTCCTCCCCCCACTCCCAGTTTCCTTCAGAGCAAACAGTTTTCTGTGGTATTCTACGCATGTGCAAG
>PVKS010044568.1:0-14266 GCA_004027875.1 Aplodontia rufa | reverse complement strand
GTGACTTCCAATCAGTTTGTCAAATTCCGTCAAAAACTCACTGATATTTCAACTGGGAATGCACTAAACTTATAAACATATATTGTAAGCATTTTCATCTCTAGGATATTGAGACTTTCTAAGTATGAACATAACAGTTTTTTATATAATTTATTTCATTTGCCTTTTTCATTTGTCTTCACTAATATTTTCCAATTTTTATATTAAATTTTATACATGTTTTATGAAATTTTCCCTATGCCACTTAATAGATACAAATTCTGATTTAGGGGGTTTTGAAGTTTATATTATTTGAGGGCTCCCCTTGAGAAAAATAGGACAATATATATAAATTGCCTTCTGTCCCCTTCCCTGGAAAAGTCCACATAGTAAAGGACTCTGAAATGCGAGATGCATTAGCTTTGCAGCAAATCTGCCCTCACCCTATGGTTGTCATTGTGAATTCAACACAGGGAATGAGATCTTAAAAAAAAAAAAACTGGTTAGTTTTTAAAGTGAATTTTACATGTGGCCCCCCAGAAAACATGCTACCCTATTAACGCCAATACTTTGCTTTAGCACTTCTCTGTTTTCCATGAAGACAGTCCAGTTATCTACAGGCAACAGCAGTGTTGTCTAGGCTTCACTATGTTTGTATCAAACAAGACAAAACACTGAATGTTTTTGAAAATGGTCTAAGACACAATGCAAACTAAAGCTAATCACCAGAAAAAAAAATCTGAGGCCTGCATATTTTAAGACACACAAGTAAGAATGTTTGAATGAAGTTCCCACTTACGCAACACGTATATGGTATGATTCATGGTGTGGTACAGGTAGGTATGATTTATACTGATGTTAAGAGTAGTTCTCCTTCACAGAGATTCACAGATGCTTGGCACTCATAACATACTGAATGCCATTTCTTATTTACTAGCTACTACTTACTTTCTGGTAAAAGCTGGTTTGTACTTCAGATTAATTCAAATAGCTGATTTAGGTTGCAGGGTTTCTAGGACACAGAAAAGTTTTCACTAAACTTGTACAATTAGTTTCAAAAAGTGAAGGTGATTCTTCGTAATAGCAAATGAATTTTGTTCTTAATTTTGTGTTATGCTCAAAATTTCCTAGAGAATTCTGAATAATTAAAATAGGATGTTCACTTCCCAGAAGGAGATAGATAGCTGATAAATGACAGAGGGAATTCTGAAAGTTGTGAAATCTTAACGATAGTAACTTTTACCTGCAAAGATTGAATATAGAACTTCCGCATTATTTCCTTCATCAAGGTCCTTTGCAAAAACAGTTGTGACCAACATATTTACTGGTTGACCTTCCAGAACCTGTCATGAAAAACAAGTGGCTTACAAATGAGTCAGTGAAAATTACAGAAGCAGCACCAATGGGCTTTTAAATGAAAGAACATATTACACTGAGTATTTTTTAAAACTACTTTAAAATCCATGTACCATTCAAATATCTGCCATAGAAAAGTTACATGTGTGGAAGCCCATGAAAAGGATCCACCTTACAAATTTAAATATTTTACTCAGTTTAAACAAATTATCAGAAGCATTTGAACTAATGCAAATAAATAAATAAAAATAATGGGAATCAAATTAACTAAACAGTTATCTATTTTGAATATTTTGAAGAATTCTAGCATCTTCTTATTCTTCACCATTTCAGTTCATTGTTTAAAAGGTAATTGTTACAGTCCATATATGATTAAAATAAATATGACCCTTTTTTCAGGAAATGTACCTCAAACAGGAAATATATCTTATTAACAGAAAATTTCCTGGAATATTGAAATGCATATGTGAAGTTCCACTCTCCAATAAAACGTGGTATTTTAATGATAGAATTATAAATCATTACAATGGCCTGATAAGATTTGGCTTTGGTAGAATTTTTCTTTAAATATTAGTTTAAAGTCATTAAAACTTTCAAGACCTTTTTCGATTTGTTCAGTGTGCACATTTTTTTAAGAGATTGGGACAGAGAGAGAGAGAGAATCAATTTTATTTAGCTTTTCATCTGGTTTGCATTGCTCTGACATTTTGTTGTGTACATGGTGCTGGGGTTCGAACCCACATCCTCACACATGCCAGGCAAGCGCCATAACCACTGAACCACTGCTACACCCCCAGTGTACATATTTGAACACAGTTTGCCCAATTTATTTTAGAGCAGTAGCTCTCAAACTTTTTATTCATATAATCCACCCATTGTAAATAATTACAAGTAACCTCCAAGATATATTCACTCATTATGTTCATGAATGCTGACTTGTTATATGCATTGTAAGAGATGCAAGCCCATGTAAATGATAAAGATGAGATAATACAAATATAAATGCATGTGTTCCAAGTGACCAACTTCTACAATCTCTAGATGCATTATCTATTCATTTTAGAATCACAGATTTTTCTGTGCTCCCAACTTTCCATCTTAATGATGTGTATCATTTGCTCATAAGGACCTCTGCAAAGAGATGCAAGCGAACTCCTGGTTAAACCACCCATGTGTAAGCATTGCTGATACCAAGGCAATTGTATCTGTATGCAAAGGGCAGAAATACATTTCTCATTATAAAACTACTGGAGATGATTCCAAACTGTAAAATGTGTTTTCTTTTTTTTAAATGTCTTTAAAAAATCACATCTACAATTTCTAGTTGTAGAAACATATGTAACGCTACACTGACTGATTTGATAAATTCATACATTTTACCACAAGATGGTGCTCAAAACAAATGACTAAGAAATCCATTGCAAGGCTACTTCACAAACCTTGATGTAAAATTCCTTTCCAGGGAAACACTGTGGGAAAAATGGCCTATTGTCATTGATGTCGGTGACTGTGATATAAACCACCATGGTGGCATTTTGCGGTGGGGAGCCATGGTCCGTCACCAGGACAGTCATCTGATGGTGTGCCTGATTCTCATGATCCAATGCCAGCCATCCGATTAATTCACCTGAAGAACACAGGGCAGAGCAAAAGATACGGACACTGTCAACTGGAACACTGGCATCACGAATCATATCCAAAATAATCCAGAGAAGAGAAAAACAAACAGAAAGCTTAGAGCAAGAGCACGACTCCCAAGACCACACACAGCAGTTTGGCTCACGATACTGTCAGAAGAATTTCCTGCAGTTGCTCTTGAACATGCCACTTTAAATTTGTCACTTTTTGTGTTTCAAGTTATCTACTATTTTTTTGATCTAAAAAAGGAATTCATAACAACAAGTGATTCGGAAGATTTAAAATAACTGCTTATTCCATGCTGCTGGATAGAATAACGGAAAACATGACATTCCAGGTTCTGGCTCTGGGTCCCAGTTCCCCCACCTCACACAGTCTCTTAGCCTTCCTCCTTGGGTTGCTTTCCGAAACAAATGCAATTCCACATTAAACTATTCAATAAGCTGTAAATTATTACACACATGGCAGTTGTTATCATTACTTTAATATAATGGCAAATATTTCCCTGAAAATCAGATTCTTTAAGCAATGATTTGTGATTCATACATGCAAGTATTTATTTTTGCCCCATGAAATGTAGAACAATGGATAACAACTTCCCAAATAACTATTAATGCTTTACAAGCATTATCTTATATATTTTTATCTCTAAGTATGCTATATTCGGTAAATTTCCTCATATTTCAGCCATGGAAATGCAGGCATACAATCATAACAGCCTCTTCCAGAGGGCCTCGAAAGCCCAGAGTTCTCTCCAACAGCCCATCTCCTGCTGTGGAGCTCAGCAAAGCATTCATTTTCTCAACATGTTGGAGAAATCTATTTGTGAGAAAGTAAACAGGAAGCATCCATTGGCCAACATCCTTATTGCTAAGATATTTTCTTCTTAATTCAATTAAAATATCATTGTATGAAAAAAGTTGAAACAAAGAACAAAATTCATATTTGGGTTAAGTTGCTGAATTGGTAATCTTAAGTGCAGTGTTTACTGCAATGATTTACTTTATAAACTATATTTAAATAGAGTTTATTATAACTGTGATTTTAATAAAAATCACATGCATGACTGCAATTTTAGAGTTCCAATCTGTAATTCTTTGAAAACTCCAAATCCTGAATGACAAACAGATTTTTTTTATTTCATGAACCAACTCTGACACACAGCAGCTATTTAGAAGTTGGAGGTGAAAGGACTGTGAGCCTCAGCCTGGGGCTGGCACTGGTGATGCCAAGACAGGGTTCACTGAGAGTCAGCGTCCGGGTCACTGAGAAGACCGCTCAGCATACGTTGCTCTGAAGGATGCCATCCAGCCCTGCCTTCCCACACTGTCCTTTTCAAATCCCTTCATATACTTCAGGTCTTCAGCATCCTCAAAGCATGATATGATGCATGTCAGGAATTATCTTCTCTTTCCACAGCAACGACACTGAGCTCTGAGGTGAAGCTATTTGCCAAAACCCATGCAACAAAATTAGGATTGGGCTGGAGTGGTGGCTCAGAGGTTACAGTGCTTGCCCGCCATGCACGAATACACAGATTCAAACCCCAGCACCCACGTACACAACTGTCAGAGCTACGAAAGCCATGTGAAAAACTCAATAAAAATTGATTCTTTCTGTCTTTGTCTCTCTCTCTCTCTCTCACTGTACTTCTCTCTTTAAAAAAAATTAGAATTGAACACCTGGTCTTCTGAATTCTGGGTGCTGGATAATTGCAGGAGAAAGAAGATCATGGGGTAATCAACTACGGTTTGTATATTTTGAAAAATTACCAAATGAAATAGAAGAAGCCACGTGGACTACAGTAGCAGCAGGGTAACGATACCTGTGCAGTCCATGCTCTCCAGAAGGGGCACCAGTTTAGGAAGTGACAGGGAGTTGAAATGTAGTTTGCAAGCTTCCTGAAACCACCTGTGCTAGTGGAAAGCTCCACCTGCTGGAGGAAGAAGCGCCTTCTCCCAATTCACAGAACAAAGGCTGATCAGTTTAAAGCAACTCTGTCAATATGTATGCATGTATGAAGGTGAATCAATGAATCCCTTCATTATGTAAGTTGGTGCTGAACCAATTTAAAAAAAAAAAGACACACACACACACACACACACACACACAAAGAAGAACAAAGGCTGGAAGTTAATCAGACCAAATTCAAATTCTGTCCCACTAAAGGGTAGGGACACCATTAGCCAAACTATGACATAAGGGGTTGGGGATTTAGCTCAGCGGCAGAGTGTTTGGCTAGCATGCGCAAGGCCCCAAGTTTGATCCTCAGCCCTGAAAAATAAAAAAACAAGAACAAAAACAAACTATGACATAAACCAACCCTTCTGGGATGGTACAGATGGGTGGCTTCCCCTTACTTCCGATTAACTCTCTTCAGCTCTCTCATTCTGTTCTCCCAGCTCTATGGTTGTAGAATAAACACATTTGGATGCAGGGATTAAAGACCTTGTAAATTCATACAACATACATTTTAAAATATAACTTTTTATATTTAATTTCTAAATTAAGACTTCAAAAAATAATTATGCCACTCTAATTACTCCCCCTCCCCTTGGTAAGGGAGTTACAAAATGAGAATGGGGACATGCGTCCCTGGAGTGTTTTTAAGATCTCAACTAATGGATTACTTTCTAGTTTTACGTTGATGACTTTTATATTTCATAATGTATGCCCCAGCAAGTTTTTTTTTTAATCTGTAAATGAAAAACAAAATCGATTAGCAAAGAAATCAAACTTTTCTCAGGATTTATTTAATCCAGTTCTGACTGAATGCTTAATTCAGTATAAGATCCTCATATGGTCACGTGCCATTTAATGACTGTGAAATGGTCTGAAACATGTAACTAGCCGGTTTCATCACTGTGCAAACATCAGAAAGATGTGCTTACAAAAACGCAGATGGCAAAGCCAACTACACCCCAGCCTATATGGTAGGGTATTGCTCTGGGGCTCCAAACATATAAAACACATGACCATACTGAACACTGTAGGCAACTGTAACACAGTAGTAAGTATCTGCGCAACTAACACATCTAAACACAGAAAAATGACAGTCCAAATCCTAGGCTTAAGAATTTTTCAGCTCTGTTATAACTTTATGGGAACACTGTTGTATATGCAGTTCGTTATTAACCAAAACATCCTTACCAGGAACATGAAGGCATAGACAATACCTGAGTGGAACCAAGAGAAATATGAATCATTACAGGTAAAAAGTTTTTCAGCTTAACTTCATTTTAAAGTCACAGAGTACTGTATTTACTAAAACTCATTTTATCCGCATGTTTGTATTCATGCTATACCTAAAAGACTTGAGGTTTCTCAACCCTGATTTTAAAGGCATAACTGGAAACTACAAAATGCTACCTGTATTAGGATTTATCCTGAAGAATTTTCCATCAGACAAAAGGAAATATGAGAGCTGTCCATTCTTCCCAGAGTCCGGGTCAACAGCTGTAATTTTGCCTATTACCCCTGGAGGAAAAGGGCTCTCCGCAACTTCCAAAAACAACACATCACGCAAGAAGGTCGGGGAGTTGTCGTTCTCATCCAGGACATGAACAATTACCGAAGTGCTCACATTTTGCAACAATCTGTCCTCTGGGATCCAGGCAAACACTCTCAAATGATATGTTTGTGTGGATTCGTAGTCAAGCAGTCGCCGCAGATAAATCCAACCTGTGTAGGGGTGGATTCCAAACGCAGCTGAGTCTATGCTGGGTTCCAGCGAGTACACGATGCGCGAGCTCTTCTGCTGCGAGTAGGCCTGTGTTTGCAGTATTTGTGTTGTCGGTGAGACAGATTCACTCACTTCCACTTGATAGACCAAATTTTCAAAAGCCAAGGCTGGGCTTTGCTCATGTTTTTCAATAACTACAGTCAACATCAGCAGGGATGCCCGAGGAGGAACACCCTGGTCCTCGGCCCTCAGGGTTAGTGTGTGTTTCTGCAGCATGTCGCCTTCCAGGCTCCCGCTGAGGTACACCACCCCGAGACCTCTGTCGATGGTAAAGATGCTCGGGTTCTGGCTCGCGATGGCATAGTGGATGAGTCCGTTCAGTCCGCTGTCTTTATCTTCTGCACGTGCAATGTACAAGGCTGTGCCAGCAGGTGTGGTCTGCGATATCCTAATCTCATCAGAGGCCGTGAGAAACTCGGGGTGGTTGTCGTTGACATCCATCACAGTTATGTTGACTTCCGTGCTGCTGCAGACTGGGGAGATGCCAAGCTGCGCCTGGACCGTGAGAACAACCATGGGCTGTGTCTCATGATCCAGAGGCTTCTGGGTGTGAATGGTGCCCAGCCATGGATGAATGGAGAACTTTCCATCCAGATTGCCAGAGGAAATTCTGTAAAAGATTGGTTCTGAAGAATCTAAAAAGAGAGAATGTAATCACTGTAGGCCACAGGAATGAATAGGCTGGAAATGCCAAACTGAAAATATTAATATTATATATGCCACATCTAGCTGGAGCATTGCGGAATGTCCTGCTTCTTCTGTTGGAAAGTGGGCACATGGGGACTGGAGCAGTGGCTCAGCAGTTATGGTGCTTGTCCACCATGCAGGAGTACGAAGGTTCAAACCCCAGCACCCACATACACACTAAGTGTCAAAGCAACGAAATCCATGTGAAAAACTCAATAAAAATTGATTCCCTCTCTCTCTCTCTCTCTCTCTCTCTCTTTGTCCTTCTCTCTTCAACAATGACAACAAAAAAATGAGCACATGGATGAAGATTTTTTTTGGTGGGCAAAGGGAATGTCCAGTGAACAAAGAGCAAGCCATGGGCTTTACTATCTTTTTTCTTTCTTTTTTTCTTTTTTTCCATTAGGTAGAAAGATATTCAGAAAATAGTTTGTATACCTATTTTTTCTATATTTGAGGAAATCAAGTTAAGTTTCTGTTGATGTTTCTACATGATATCTACCTATGCATAGTCAGTAACCTCTCCCTACCCAGAGACCAAGGAGAGGGAGAAAAGAAAGAACAGGAGGGAACTGGGAGCAAGACAAGCTCTTTGGAGAGGTAATTCCCTTCCAGGATTTCATCCTTCAGAGGTATCTCTGTGCATGTGAAAGGGGGTCATGCAAGAATACTTGCTTGAGTACTATTTGGACTACCAAAAGTTTTAAATCATTCAAATAAATAGCAAAATGGGGGCTGAAGCGGTGGCTCAGCGGTTACGGCGTTTGCCTGGCAGGCACAAGTACACAAGTTCAGACCTCAGCACCATGTGCGCAACAGTCTCAGAGCAAAGAAAGAACCATGTGACCTATCAAATGAGGAAAGACAATGTACACTTTACCTGGAAAGCTATGCTTTCCCTCCCCCTCTCTTTATCCCCCTATATCTATATATGTATACATACTATATATATATATAGATAGATATATATATGTATATATAGGTTTATACTAAAGTGATAAAAAGGAAGTTGTATAACAGATAGAGGAGGATGCAGTTTTGTAAAAACCATTTTTTTAAGTGCATGTGGTTTTTGGTAAGAGGACTACGGGGCATATACACTTTCTACATAAATATTTGTACTGTTTTAAGCTTTCTTTTAAAAATACCTACTCCTTTTGCTATCATTAAAGAATCATAGGATGTATAGAAACAGTGTTGAGAGAAGCAGGAGCAATCCATGCCCTGTGCCGTCTCAGTTCATCTTGCCTGGAGAGAAGGAATGCATTTGTCAGAACTGGACAGCCCAGGGAAATTCAGGAAACTATCCAATAATAGACTTCGAAGCAGAATCAGAATGAAGTACTCACTCAACGACTCTCTGGCTTTCACTGTTCCAATGGGGCTGTCCTCAGGCACATCTTCATAAACTGAGAAAGTGTACTTCAGCCTTTCAAATTCAGCAGGTGCCAGCGCCGTCTGGAGAATGTGTATAGTGACGTCAGCATTGACGGCAGCTGTGAGCCCGCCACCATCCCGAGCACAGACCATCAAAAAGAGAGTAGTTGGTTCCAAATGACTAAGAGTCGATGTTAAGTAAATAATACCTGGATAGGGGAAAGAAAGAATTAATCAACAGATAATGTGCAACAAATATGGACAGTTATAACACCTGATCCCTTAAGTCTGCTGTGCTGTTTAACTTTATGTGCCAACTTGATTGGATTCTGGGGTACCCTGATATTTGATCAAACATTATTCTGAGTGTGTCTCTAGGGGTTTTTTTTTTAAATGAAATTAACATTTAAATCTTCACAGTGGATACAGTAGACTGTTATCCTTAACATAGGTGTGCCACATTCAGTTGGTTAAGACCCTAAATTTAACTTAAGAGCTGAGTCCCTTGGGACATGAGTGAATTTCTCCTGTCTGACTGTTTTCAAACTGGAAAAACTGGTCATTTTTCCTGCTTTCAGACTCCAACAAGACATTAGCTCTTCATGGGTCTCAAGCCTGTTTGTCTTCAGTCTGCAACAAACCATTGGCTGCCCTGGGCTCAATTTTCTCACAGCCTGCAGATCTTGGGATCTGCCAGTCTCCATAATTGCATGAACCAATTCCTTACAATAAATCTCTTCATAGATGTGTATATGTACACAAACACATGTAAATGAGAACAGATATGTGTGTGTATACTCACACACACATGCATGCACACATACTCAGAAACACTCATTCTATTGGTCCTATTTCTCTGGAGAACCAGAATTTGCCACACCTATTTTACAAGCAACACCCTTGTGCATATTTGCAAAATGATGCTCCAAATCCTGGCAAAAGAACAGTATTTTCCCTGAGCTTAAACATCAGACATTTTGGAAGCATGTCAACTCACCAGAAGAATATAAATTTTGGTGCCTCATCAGGCCTGACTATCATGTCACCAGCTGAAGATGACAGAAGAAGTCTGTCCCACAGTCTAATGTCTCCTAAGATGGGAATGACATGGGATGAGATCATCACAACCTGCCCAGGTGCCAAAGCACTAAGCCCACAGAGGAAAATTAGAATGAAATATTCCAAGGCATCCCTAGACTAGACGGCACATACGGCAGTTCTGTTTTTCAACTGATTCCACTCATTGATGGTGAGAAGATATAATATAATAACTATGTGTAAGAAAACTTCAATAAGTGTTAAAACCATGGAGCAAGAGTGGTCTTACAGGCTTACAAATCTAGCATGTGAGAGAAGGCGGTATTTACAGTTAATTTGGGGACTCAGTAATGCTGAGAAAACTAGTTATTCAATATGGAATGTTATCATTTAGTGTAACTGGTTTGAAAGCATGAAAACAGATGCAGTGTAACTAACTTCAGAAATGAACCTGTTGGTTTTATTTAATGAGAAAAAATACATGCAAATACGGCCGCACTTATCAACTCTGTGATGGTATAACTCTTCATCCTGTTAGTTAAATGAAGGAATATTGCAATTCTTGCCAGTATATGGGAAGCTGGCAAAAACATCAGAAATACCCAGTTTTTAGGCATAAAAAGTGACACCCATTTAATTTCTTTCTTTTTAAAGTCAAAATCCTTCTTCCTATTTCTGTGAGAAGTTCAATGAAATGTGCAATATTTCTCTTTGGCATAATGAATCATCAGTAACTAAAGTCACTCATCTTGCCTGGTCTCCTCCAAACAACACCTTCTTCCCCCGCCCTCAGCTTTACTGAGGTATGATTGATTCATAAAATGGTACCAGTTTAAGGAACGCAATGTGACGATTTGAGACATATGTCAGTTACCATGTTCTTTAATAGTTCCTTATCTAACATGATTTTAAATCATTTCCTAAATGGTTTGCTTCTCCTGAACATGCTCCAAGTTGATCATCTTAATTTGGACCCTCAAAGTGAACATGTTTCCAGATCAACCTGACCATTCCAAAGCAGAGTATAAATACTCTTTATTAGATATTGCAAAATACTAATAATAATACCAACTATTATTAGACCAACTTTTAGCATTCGTATTAGAATCTGGGTTCATTTTGATTTTGTAGTCCACCAAAGCACTCAATACTCATCACATAAATTTCTTGGATGCGCTCCCAACTGAACTACGTTGGTGACTATATAAATTTCTACGTCAGATCATTTCCATCTATTATTGATGCAGTATTCTAAAAATAATAGACTATAAGTTGTTGTATTATAAAAGACCATGCTTGATTTAAAAAGTAAAACTCATTGCCTGGCCCAGTGGCATGCATCTGTAATCCTAGCAAGTTGGGAGGCTGAGGCAGGAGAATCACAAAGTAAAAGCCAGCCTCAGCAACTTAGCAAGGCCCTACGCAACTTAGTGAGAGCCTGTCTCAAAGTAAAAAATAAAAAAGGCTGGGGATGTGGCTCAATGTTTATGTACCCCTAGGTTCAACCCCTGGTAGCAAAAATTTAAAAAAACAAAATGAAAAAACTCAAATGATACAAAACCGTCTACAGCAGAAAATGAAAATAGTCCTCATAACCCCAATCATCCCCCACACTCTGGGTATATATTGTCAGAGTGAACTCAATTCCAATGATAGGGAAATTTTTAAAGATTTCATTTGACTTTGTGAAAAAATGAATGTCTGTCTCAGATACAACTAGTCTTCCTACATCCAGAATGACTTCTTCTGGGCCGTTTTTCAGACTTATATAAAAATAGTCTTCCTGATATCCAAATCCAGACATACTGATGCCTACCCAAGTTTTCAGAGTACAGTTCAAATGTCTCATCTCCACTCAGGTGGGCATCTCACTTTCTAGTTCTTATATCCCTATATATTTTAAAAATATTTACCAATGAGCATTTGTCAACTTTGCATTTAGAAAATATATAGATTAAGATACTAAGGATATTTAGAAAAAGAAAATATATTACCAAAAAGGATATTCAGACACATACTGCAAAATGTCATTTCAGGCAATGATGAACCACATATATGACCATGGTCCTATAAGATTATATTGCCTAATGACATTGTAGCTATCTTAGTCTGTGTAAGTACACTCTACACAAATTTTCTAGAAAGTATCCCCATCATTAAGTGATGCATGATTGTATATACCAACTTTCTTTAGAGCTATGAAGGAAACTTGAATATTATAGTAAAGATTTATATTGGACATTAAATGCGTGACTTTAAAAATAATGACACAAGGCACTTTTATAAAAATAACATTATTATATAAAAATCTCAAAGGATGAGCATCCTAGAAATTTTAGGACTAGCAAGTTAAAATGTTTAATAGAGTTATATTCCATTAAATGATTCCCTGGGGTTGAGATAAACAGGCTCTGTAGAAATTGTCTTTATAAAACAGCTTGACTATGAAAAATAATGTGTCAAATACTCAAATTACTAACAAAATGTGCCATAGTAACATATGGTAAACTATGAAGTACAGTTAAAAAAAAATAAGTAGGGACTGTCAGTTCTATATGAGTGAGAGAGAACAAAGTTTAAAGTTACATGTAAATCGTGAAATACTGCACAGAATGTAGAACTGTGCATATGGCAGGCATTCAAAGAAATGAGTTTATAGGAGGAGGGTCAGGAATTGTATTTCTCAAAGAGAAATACCTTAAAGGGAAAACGTTTTCAAGTCTTTTAAAACAGCAACACCATACATGTGCCTGAACATATAAGGTAAAGAAAATCCTCCAATATCAGTTTTTCATGACGGTCTGAAAAGAAAATTTCCATGATCATTTTCCTCTATTTCTCATTTCACAAAAGTCTTCGAAGTAGAGAATTCTAGTTCTAGGAATATATACATGCTTATACATATATATGCATATTTGTGTGCATGAATATGCACACATAAATAAACGCATGTACATATCCACACATTTATAATAAATACATATGAAATGATGGGATGGTCAATATTTGCTGCACAAAAAAATGAGTGCATCAATTGCCAAGCTCTAAGTAATTGTTCCAAAATATCAGGAGCTCCACTGATTTCTGTATATGTCTGCAGACTAATCACTTAAATCTGTCATGTTTTTACGTTCCTCATCTACAAATTAGGATGATGATAATCCCCACTAATAACAGAATTTAAATTCCGCTCTGAAAGTGTTCAACTCCTGTGTTGACTATTTTCCGAATCCTAGCTTTTTTGAATTTTCAGGGTGTTTCTTATTAAATAAAAATATTACACTCAACTAAGAACAATTGCCCAGAAAGAACTTAACACCATTGGAAAATGCACTTGTCTTGGAACTTGTAGGGATCCATTGCACTGGTATAAAATAGGTCATAGCTTTCAAAGAGCCATCAGAATTGTTAAGTCACTTCTCAATGTGTATTTATGCATTCGATCTCCTCTTTCTTTTTTAACGTATGAAATGTACTTTTTGTGGTCTGATTCAATGAGGAAAACAGAAATCATACCAGAAGTTTTAGAGGATATTTAATTAAAGGAATGATTCCATGGGGACAGGACAGCTAAAAGAGTCAGAAGGGTTATGAATAATAACTACAGAAAACTTCGACATTCTCTAGGTCATCAGAATCAAAAAAAGAAAAGGCAGCATTACTACCTCTATCTAAAGGCAGAGGAGGAGCCATGGTGTGGCTTGGTTCTCCAGGTAGCACCACATGGTGGTACCAATGTCTCTGAGGCGTCTCCTTGCAGCTGATATTTAGATGTCTAAGAAGTGACTTATAGCCATGTCCAAAGGGCAGAGCCCACAGAGGCTCAGAATACTAAGGTGTGGCTGCTACATTCTGAGAAGGCGTGGACAGGGTGACACTCACCACTCAAGGAGGCCCTGAATGGCTGGCAGTGACATTTCTGAAAGGAATAGTCTAGTTGATGCCAAAAGACTCAGGAGGAATGCTGGCCACAGAGGAAACATGAGAAAAAGCTGGTTTCTATCCTCTGACTTCCAATTTCCTGCTAGTGCTCCCCATTGGTGGAACCTATCTGGAAGCAGCTGCAATGGTATCCTGGGGTACCAGCACCCATGTGGCAGGGCCCTCTGTAGATGTCTGGATCACACCTGCAAGGCCTGCTGCCAACACTAAGGATCATGCCAAACTTTGAGCTCAGCTCCCCCAGCCTAAGAATCAGGAATCATAACTGCTTTCTTCACGCAAAGTCTCTGGGTTAGGTTTGCTGTTTCTTTCTTTCTTTTCTTTTTTTCCCTCTCTCTCTCTCTCTCTTTCAATTTTCTACTACCCACTTAACCAAAAGCCCATAATGAATTATTTCTTTTACCATAAAAGTTTCTGTTTTCCTAACTGTATCCTCACTGGTATGGATCTTACCGATTCTGACCGGCCTAACCTAGATTGTGCTACTAGTTAGGTGAAATTGTGATT
>PVKS010044567.1:0-14265 GCA_004027875.1 Aplodontia rufa | reverse complement strand
TGTTTGTGGGATATCTGTTTTAAATGAAATAAAAAACAGCAAACTTGTTTGTAAAATATTTCATCTATGTGTACCTACCAACAATTCAATTACATTTTATGAAAAAGTTCATGCAAATTACCTAGTACAGAAATTACTATGGATTAAAATTTTTCTTTTTTTTTTTTTTTAAGAGAAGAGGAGTGAGGGGGAGGGGGGAGAGGGAGGGAGGGAGGGAGAGAGGGAGAGAGAGAGAGAGAGTGTATGTGTGAACTTTATTTTTTCAGCTGGTTTTTGTTTTGCCGACCCTTAGTTGTATACGTGGTGCTATGGTTTGAACCTGGGTCCTCACACATGCCGCGCAAGCGCTCTATGGCTGAGTCACCTTTCCAGCCCCTGAATTAAAAAATTTCTATTTGCCTGTTTTGGTGCTGGGGATTGAACTGAAGGCCTCATGCAAACTAAGCACATGCTCTATATTGAGTTATACCCTCAGAACCTGGATTAGAAAATTTTTCA
The DNA here is from genome assembly GCA_004027875.1 of Aplodontia rufa. Taxonomy (NCBI): domain Eukaryota; kingdom Metazoa; phylum Chordata; class Mammalia; order Rodentia; family Aplodontiidae; genus Aplodontia; species Aplodontia rufa. The sequence continues at coordinate 13,767 of PVKS010044567.1, read as the reverse complement.
AAAAGAACTTAGAGGTGGGGCTGGAGCGGTGGCTCAGCGGTTCGGTTGTTTGCCTGGCAAGCACGAGGACCCGGGTTCAAACCCCAGCACCACATACGCAACTGAGTGTTGGAGCAACTAAGGCCATGTGAAAAATCTAAATAAAGTTGTTTCTCCCTTTCTCTGTCTCTCTCACTGTCCCTCTCTTTTAGAAAAAAAAAAAAATTAAAAAAAAAAAAAGAACTTAGAGGGAAAAGTACATACTTTTTATTTATTTATTTTTTTTTAAAGAGAGAAGGACAGGGGTTGGGTATTTAGCTCAGTGGCAGAGCACTTGCCTAGCATGCGCAAGGCCCTGAGTTCAGTCCTCAGCCCTGGAAAAAAAAGGAAAAAATAAAAAAAAAAATAGAGAAGGACAGTGAGAGAGAGAGAGAAAGAGAGAGAGAAAATCAATTTTTATTGAGTTTTTTACATGGTTTCGTTCCTCTGACACTTAGTTGTATTCATGGGTGCTGGGGTTTGAACCCGTGTACTCAGGAATCCCAGGCAAGCACTGTAACTGCCGCGCCACCGCTCCAGCCCAAGTACATACTTTTTTATTCTCATTAATATTATGATTGGAATACTTTTTCAGCAACCTTGATAGCTTTAAGGATTATTGTTATTTTTATTCTTTATTACCTCAATACAGAAAATATGTTATTATAGGGGCTGGAGCTTTGGCTCAGCAGTTGGAGCACTTGCCTGGCATGCAAGGACCAGGTTCAAATCCTAGCACAACATACACAGCTAAGTGTCAGGGAAACAAAGTCCAGATGAAAAAAAAAAAAAGAATAAAATTGATTCTTTCTTTCTCTAAAAAAAATAACTGGTTTAGGGGCTGGTGGCTCAGCGGTTTCGGCGCTTGCCTGGCAAGCACAAGAACCCAGGTTCAAACCCTAGCACCATGTACACAACTAAGTGTTAGAGCAACTATGTGAAAAACTAAATAAAGTTGTTCCTCTCTTTCTCTGTCTCTCACTGTCGCTCTCTCCTTAAAATAAATAAATAAATAAATGGTTTAACCTACATTCTGAAAAATCGCCACTACGATGAAACATGTTCTATGCTGAGCAGATTTCCTCTTTTGTGGACCTCAATCCTGTTGGCTATTATAAATTTCTGTGTTCTTGTTAACTGTTCATTTTTATACCTCCCAGTAGAATGAAAACATAATTCTTTAACACCACCTCCACCCACCAGGGAAAACAGAAAAATTTCATGTCTTACCTGGCTTCTTGCCACCATAGAAGTGAGTGTATTCAGCACAGGTAATGTACCTGAAAGAGAGAGAGAGAATGTTACTACCTCTGCTACAGAGAAATGACAGAGTCTGTGGAAGTAAGTTAACTAATGATGTAATTGTTGGTTATTCAGCAAATGCTTATTAAAACACCTGCTAGGATGGGCTGGAGTGGTGGCTCAGCAGCAGAGTGCTTGCCTGGTATGCATGAGGACCCCACATATACAACTAAGTGTCAGAAAAACAAAAACCAGATTAAAAAAAAAACACACACACACAGAAGTACCTGCTAGGTGTCAGGCACATGATAAACAAAATAAACAGGGGATACACAAACTAGTAAATAAAAACCAGCATCCTGCTCTGAAAGAAACAAACTGGATTTATGAGAAGACTTGACAACGAGAAGAAGCTGGGCACATAAATATCTGGGGAAGAATTCTGCAGGCATAACACATACAAAGGCTCAAAGGCAGCAAAACTGGGTGATTTCCAAAAAGCAGACGTCACTGGGAAAGAATGTGCACAGGCAACAAATGAAAATAGAGACAGAGCAATGACCAGATCACAGGGGCCTCACAAGCCATGGTAAAGACTGGATTTAGCAGGGTGTGGTGGATCACGCCTGTAATCCCAGCAACTCAGGAGGCTGAGGCAGGAGGATCACAAATTCAAGATCAGCCTCAGCAACTCAGCAAGCCCTGTCTCAAAATAAAATATAGAAAGGGCTGGGAATGTGGCTCAGTGGACAAGTGCTCAACGGTGTTCAATCTCTGGTACCTTAAAAAAAAAAAAAAAGACTGGCCCTAAGAGGGAAGGGAAGCTGTTGGAGGGTTTTGAGCAGGACCCTGACATGATTTAACAATATGTCTCAAAGCACCACTCTGACTACAGAGTGTAAGAAAACAAGTGAGAGAAGCAGCAGAAAATCAACAAGAGTTGACCACAGAAGTCCAAGAAGGAGTTAGTATATATTCCACCTATGGGAATGGTGGTTGAGGTGGAAAGTGGTCAGTTCCTGAAAGAGCCAGGACTCCCTGATGGACAGGAAAAGGTGAGAGGCTTCAAGATCAACAACCAGATCACTGGCCTGAGCAACTGAGCAGATACTTCTCAATTTAGGGGACTATATCCTGATAAACCCAACCTGAGTTGAAAACATCCTAAGCTAAAAATGCACCTAACTTACTGATCATGATAGATTAGTCTAATCTACTTTACATACACTCAGAACACTTACATTAGCCCACCACTGGGCAAAATCATCTCACAAAAAGCTTATTTTAGGGGCCAGGGTGTAGCTCAGTGGTAGAGCACTTACAAGAGCATCAATCCCCACCACCACACTCACACCAAAAAAACTTATAATGAAGTGCTGAATATTCCATGCAACGTAATCAACTGACTATAGTACACTGCAGAGTATGGTATGGGTTATTTACCTTCAAGCTCATGTGGCTGACTGGCAGCCGTACGTTGTTGCTTCCACTGACCAATATCTCAAGACAGAATTTTACCATATATAGCTAGCCTGAAAAAAAGATAAAAAATTGAACTTCGGAGCTGGAGCAGTGGCTCAGTGGTTGGAGCCTTACCTGGCATGCACAAGGTCCCAGGTTCAAACCCCAGCACCATATACAAAACTAAGGGACAGAGAAACAAAGTCCAGATAAAAAACTAAATAAAGTTGAATCTCTCTTTCTCTCTCCCTTTCTCTCTTAAAAAAAAAAAAAAAGTTGAACACCAAACAACGCTCAGTATTGCATGCTCATAATCTCAGTGACTCAGGAGGCTGCGGCAGGAGGAGCACAAGTTCAAAGTCAGCCTCAGCAACTTAGGGCCTGGCTAAGCAAATTTTTTAAATTGAAAAATAAAAGGTGGGGGCTGGAGATGAGAATCAGTGATTAAATGCCCCTGTACCTTCCCCCTCCAAAAAAATTAAACATCAAGGTTGGTCATGGTAGTGCACACCTGTAATCTCAGCAACTTGGGAGAATGAGGCAAGAGGATCCCAAGTTCAAGGCCAGGCTCAGCAACTTAACAAGGCCCTATCTCAAAAATAAAAAAGGCTAGGGACATAGCTCAGTGGTAAAGCACCCCTGGGTTAAATCTCCAGTACCCCTCCAAAAAAATCAAAGTATGGTTTCTATTGAATGCACACTACTTCATCATAAAGTTGAAAAATTGTAAGTGAACCCATAGAAAGTTGGGAACCATCTTCAGTGGTATAACTACTGAGATAGGGAGGATGGGGCAAGGCAGGCTCAGAAGAAAATCAAGAGTTCTTTCAGGACACATTATAATTTGGATCTGGCACATCTCCCAAAAGCTCATGTGTTGAAAGGTTGGACCCCAAAGCAGCAATATTCAGAGGTGGGGCTTTTGGGAAGTGATCAAATCATGAAGGTTTAATCTACTAATTGATTCATAACTGAATGAACTATTAGGAGTGGGTAAGAACTGTAGGCCTAGTTGGAAGAAGTAGGTCACTGGGGGAATGACCTCATAGGGTATATGTTGTCCTCAGCACCCTTCCTTGATCTCAGCTTCCCAGCTGCCATGAGGTGAGCAACTCTGCTCCACCATGATGCTTTTGCCTCACCACAGGTCTAAAACCAATGGAGCCAGTTGACCATGGGCTAAAACTTCTGAAACCATGAGCCAAAATAATCTTTTACTTCTTTAAGTTGCTTTTCTCAAGTATTTCCTTACAGTGTCAGAACACCAACTAATAAAGGGCATATTAACTTTCAGGTGGTGCTACGTCCTGGTAATCACTGCTACTCAGGTGGCAGGAGGATCAGAAGTTCCAGGCCTATCTGGGCAATATAGTAAGACCCTTTATCAAAAAAAGGGGGGGGATAAAATGAAATTTCCAGACATCAATCAGTTTTTCTTCAAGAGAAGATGTCAAGTAAACAGTTGACTATGCTAAGAATGAAGAGATCAAGGGAAAGATTACTAACAGAGAAGGTAAATGGAGAAGACACCTATGAGGTCTGGAAGAAGAGGAAGGCCCAGCAAAGGGAACTGACAAGAGAGATGCCCCTGAATTATATGGGAAACAAAGCATGTGGGATCCAAGATACTAAAGAAGGACTTCAGCAAGGGAAAATCACTGTGTCATGGGGCTGTTGAGAAGCCCAACAAATGAGAACTGAGAGCTGAACGTCCGATTTAGCAACACAAAAGTCAAAGGTATCTTCACAAGAGCAATTCTGGTGCAAAAATCTGACTGGGGTGTTTCAACAGACAGCAAATAGACACAGCCCTTTCACTTGTTAGGAAGAGAATCAAAGAAACATGGTGGAAGCTGGATGAAAAGCAGGGAACAGTTGGTTGATTCGTTTTCCGGTACTGGGGACTGAACCTAGAAGCCCTTTACCACAAAGTTATATCCCCAGCCCTTTTTATTTTTTAAGACAGGACCTCGCTAAATTGCTGAGGCTGGCTTTGAACTTGCGATCCTTCTGCCTCAGCCTCCAGAGAGGCTGAAATTACAGGCGTGGGACACCGTCAGGCTGGCCTGTTTTAAGCTAGAAGACTGAAGTAGATGTGTAGGCTAAAGAGCGTGAACCAACATACAGGAAGACTGGAGATGCAAAAGAGACTACTAACTAATGCAAGAACAAAGCTCACGACAAGGGTGACAGAGGCGGTCGCAGACAAATTCCGAAGCGCAGAGAAGACTGCTGTAGCAAAGCGCCAAGGCTAGCCTAAGGGCCGCGCTCAGAAGACCATATTACGGCCTCGATCCAGGGAGACGGCGGTAGCTGGAGACACATTATCCTGCCTAGAGAGGTGACAGAAGTTTCCAAAAGTGACATTTTGGAACGGACTCGCGACGAACTCCAAGAGCGAGCATCGGCGCTAAGTCAAGTTGGGGGAGTGCGGCAGACCAGGGCGCCGATCCCAGCTGAATCTCAACTTACATCTTGTCCTTCTGGTGCTGTCGCTTCCCCATGGCGGCGGCGGCGGCGGCAGCAGCAGCAGCGGCGGCGGCAGAACTAGTGAACCGCGAAAGCGACCACCTACAATTAAGATTCGTGAGCCTCCGCCGAGTTTCTTCACTACTTCCGGGTCTTGAGACCCGCCCAGGAAGCGGGCGCTCGGCGTGCCGGGATTTCCTGGAACTCAGTGCGTCGGCCCGCAGAGGGGTGGGGCCCAGCTGCGCGCGCAGATTCCTGCTTCTAGTCTTTCGGGACCGTTTTCTCGGAGAGCGTCTGGTTCTCCTCGTCATCTGCCCAGCCAAAACTTAGTGCTCTCGCTCCTCAAGCCCACCTTAAGTTCCCAGGTCTTTATCTTTTTTTTTTTAAGTCCACCAGGTTCGTGTGTGCGCGCGAGAGAGTCAGAGACAGATCGGGTGAGGATTGAACTCAGGGACACTTTACCACTGAGATACATCCCTAGCCCTTTTTATTTTTTGAGACAGGGTGTTGCTAGGTTATCCAGGCTGGCCCTCAACTTGCAATCCCCCTGCCTCAGCCTCCGGAGTCAATTGGATTACAGGCGAGTGCCACCACGCTTGGCCTGACTGGAATCTTAAATCCCATTAACCTCCATCCCACTTCTGCTCCCCTCGCAAGAGGACGCCTACAAAGCGATGCCCATACTCACTGCCTATTTATTTGCTCACCTCCCATTCTCTCCACGCTTTCCGGCCTCACAGCGGTCGCAGTCAGCTGATCAAGCTGGAGGTCCCAGCGTTCCCTAGTCCTTTAAGGCTCTTCTGCCAAACTCTTCCTTAAGGCTAGATCAGTTTGTGTACTGCATCCTGGACCTCCGTTTACACTTAGGCCCCTGGTGATCCTACCTTGGCTCCTGAGAGTTGGAGTGGTGGTGCAAAGTATGAACCCAGGGCCTCAGCAAGCTAAGCACAGACTCCTAGTTTGTACTCCATGACTTAGAACACTCAAGACTTAGAACTCAAGACCTCCACTTCATCAACCATTGATCTCAAACTTGACATATCTGGCCAAAGCAGAATTCGCAATCCACATCATCCCTTACACTCTCCCAGTCCCCACTCTGCCATGTACATAGTAACCCAAAACCATATAGTTGTCCTTGCCCTTTTGTATCTCACAGTTAACATCTAGACTTCAACATGTCATCTCAGATCTTTCCTGACCACTCCATTCCATCTCTATAACAGTTTATCACAATGTTTAATCATAGTAATTTGATCTATGTGCTTGATTTACACACACACACACACACACACACACACACACACACACACACACAATGTAAGCTCCTTAGGTATAGGAATCTCTTTTGTTATTTCCAGTCCCAAGCAAGAACTAGAGCATACCCTACGGCTCAATATCTGTTAATGTCCCTTAATCATCAAACATTGAGGACTCACATCTCACATGAAGATTGGGTCCTCAGCATGTGAGTTGACAATGAGAGTCACATATCTTTGAAATGCCTTAGTGAGGGTGCCAAGTTAGAAACAGACAGGCTAGCTTAATTTCCTTCAAGGAAGAAGTTTTTGTTTTGTTTTTGTTTTTTCACCAGGGATTGAACTTGGAGGCACTTAACCGTTGAGACACATCCCCAGTTTGTGTTTTTTTTCTTGCTAAGTTGCTTAGGGCCTTGTTAAGTTTCTAGATCACTGTTTCTAAACCCATGCACCAGATAAGCTTGTGTTTAGGGACTAGGTGTAGAAAACATACAGTAGACTTACAACTCAGAGAGGCCCAGAGGGACCAGAGACACTGAAGGAAAGGATGGTATTCTCCCCAACCCCATTTCTCTTTCAAAGTGCACATACCCGAATTGCTAAGTTAGAGTACAAGCAAGGGGAATTCATACGTCAACTCAATCACCTACTATATGCAGGTCCAGGTGGCTCAGGCTTGCATTACCCCACCACATCTTTTGGCTAGAGGGAAACAGTGGGATTGCACAATCCCTAGGGAGCCCAGCACAAGGAAGGCACCTCCATGGGAACTTTATTCATTCCACAGGCCATTGTTTGTAGGGAAGAGGTTATGGACTCCTCTTGTGGGGCACAGACTCTGCACTGCCAGGGTCATTCTCTGAGTCGTCTTTGGGTCTGGGAACAGGCTGGAACTTGAGTAGGACAGGCGGGGTGAAGATGGAAGCCTTCACAGCAGGGGATGGAGTCTCATCAGTGTTGGGGCAGCCACTACAGGCTGAGGTCCTGCATGGGAGACATCCAACACATGCCCATGAGGTATGACACCAGCATATAGGGCTGCCAAAGGTACATGTGACAATATCCTAGGCTGCAGGATGGCTCCCAATACTACTTCAAGAAACCTTTCCCAGGGAGTGTGTTCAATGATATTGGTTGCAGCAATTTTTGTAACCGTAAAAAACCTGAAACCAATTTAGACATCCAGGAGAGAATATGATACAGCAATGCTATCAACTTTTCTGCCACTGTTTAAAGGAATGAAGGAGATACCCAACAAGAAAAGACATCCCAATTGTTTATTAATGGAAAAAACTAAGTTGTTGAGAAGTACACGCAATGTGATCTTACTTGGGCTAAAAATTAGTGTATTGTATATGTGTGTAGACACACAAAATATTTGAAATGGCACACACACACGAAAAAACCCTCTTAGGAACAGTGGTATCTTATGTGGATTTTCTCTTCTGTAATGTGAATTATTCTCCATGGAATATATTCTAACTTTTCATACTTATATTTTTTTAGGTGCTAGGGATTGAACTAGGGCCTTCCACGTGCTAGGCAAGCATTCTTCCACTGAATTACAACTTTAGCCCCTAAACTTAAAAAGAAAAAATTTAAAAAAAAACATTATGGGGGCTGGAGCAGTGGTTCAGTGATTAGTGCACTTGCCTGGCATATGCTCAAACCCTAGCACCACATACACAACTAAATGTCAGAGAAACAAAGGCCAGATGAAAATATAAAATTGATTCTCTCTTTCTCTCTCTCTCTCTCTCCCTCTCTCTCTTACTCTGTCCCTCCCTCTCTTAAAAAAATATTTTTTTCAGTGATGGTGCCATAGTATTACTGCTCACTCAGAAAGTAAATGTACCAAACCCCTAAAAGATGTCTCCATCAGTACAATATTTCAACAGACAAGAACAGTTTAGTAAATGATGTTCTATCCATACAATGGACTATTTCGCATCAATTATATTTTGTGAACCTAAAGATACCTTTAGTGAGGTGAGAAGAAACTCACATGCTAGTGTTGTCTACAGAACTGCCTGACAGGATACTCCAATCTCAATTATATAACAAGCTATAATGTGCACATATACATGTATCCATGGAAAGAAGACTACACAGAAACAAATATAATGGTGGTTATTTCTGGAGTTGGAAATAAGAGGATCTGCTGAGTCTTTTCTGTGTGGATTTCAATTGCATGCAGTAAACCTATAGCCTTTAGGTTCTGAAAAAAAATGCTTTATTGTTAACTGTTTATAACCTTTCCCTTGTAATTATACTTCAGGGAGTTCATCTGAAATTCAGAAACAACTTGGTACATAAAGATGTTAATCCCAGCGCTGGAGCAGTGGCTCAGTGGCTCAGCGGCTCAGCAGTTACGGCACTTTCCCAGCATGCACAAGTATGCGGGTTCAAACCCCAGCACCACGCACACAACTAAGTGTCAGAGCTACAAAAGCCACATGAAAAACTAAAATTGATTCTCTATGTCTGTCTCTCTCACTCTCCCTCTCTTTAAAAAAAAAAAAAAGTTGGGGATGGAGCGGTGGCTCAGTGGTTTCAGCGCTTGCCTGGCAAGCATGAGGACCCGGGTTCAAACCCCAGCACCATGTACACAACTGAGTGTTGGAGCAACTAAGGCCATGTGAAAAACTAAATAAAGTTGTTTCTCTCTTTCTGTCTCTCTCACTGTCCCTCTCTCTTTAAAAAAAAAAAACAAAGTTAAGCCCCGTACTGAATATGGTAATGGAAAACTGAAAGTTAGTCCTGTATCTCCTAGTGGAATTAAATAGCGAAGATACCACATATACTGGATGGCCATTGCCCTAATCAATGAAGCTGCTTGTTCAAACAGTCCAGAAGTGGGCTGGGACTATACCTCAATGATGAATCGCTTGCCTGGCACGGGGCCCTAGATTCCATTCCCAACACCACACATTTTTTCTTTTTTTTTTTTTTTTTTTTTTTAAAGAGAGAGGGACAGTGAGAGAGACAGAGAAAGAGAGAAACAACTTTACTGAGTTTTTCACATGGCCTTAGTTGCTCCAACACTTAGTTGTGTATGTGGTGCTGGGGTTTGAACCCGGGTCCTCGTGCTTGCCAGGCAAGCACCGAAACCACTGAGCCACCGCTCCAGCCCCATATTTTTTCTTTTTTTAAAGAGAGAGGGACAGTGACAGAAAGAGAGAGAGAATCAATTTTATTTAGCATTTCATGTAGCTTTCATTGCTCCTACACTTCATTGTGTATGTGGTGCTGGGGTCTGAACTCACCTCCCTGTGCATGCAAGGCAAGTACCATAATTGCTGAGCTACCACTCCAGCCCCCAACACCACATTTTTTTTTAAAATGAAGAAAAAAAAAACCAGTCTGGAAGCATATAACTCTCCAGTGCTATAATGTTAAGTGACAAAGGCAAGATTTTTAAAAAATGATATTGCCCTTTTGAGTAGTGGTTCAGTGATTGGAGCACTTGCCTGGCATGTGCAAGGACAAGGGTTCAAACCCTAGCACCACATACATAAGTGTTGGGGAAACAAAGGCCAGATGAAAAAATAAAATTGATTTTTTTCCCTCTCTTTAAAAAAAAAATAGAAAAGATGACCACAGTTCTCTACTTTGAAATTTTGCTTTGTAACAACATTGCAAAAAAAACTCCTGTCACCCAGCAGTTAACTTCACATCCTTCCCCACTTCTAATTTGATTCAATAGCCTATATTTCTTCCACATGAATAATTCATGAATATGCATGATCATGTTTAACCATATTTATAATTTTAACAGCTACATAACATTTTTTTTATTTTATTTTTGAGCAACCTTACAAGATTTTAATAAAATAATATAAAATGTGTATATATTCTGGATATTGCATTTATACCCAGGAGTGCCCCCCCCCAATTACCCTCCCTTATCCCTCCCTTCCCCTTCCCACTATAACTCTAAAAAAAGTATTAGCTTGTAAAGCATTACATCTTATCTGGATTTAACTCATGCTACTAGACCAACTTTCTCATTGTCCAGGGTCTAGTCCCCACCTCCACAGATGAGTATTTTTTTTATTCTTTTTAAAGAGAGAGAGGGACAGTGAGAGAGAGAAAGAGAAAAAGAGAAATTTTTTATTTAGTTTTTCATGTGGCTTTCATTGCTCCAACACTTGATTGCGTGTGTAGTGTTGAGGTTTGAACCCACCCACATTCCAGGCAAGCATCACAACCACCAAGCCACCACTCCAGCCCCTACATAACATTTCATGCTTATACAAAATGCATATTTGAGCTGGATTCTTATTTATTTATTTATTTATTTATTTATTTATTTATTTATACATACCAGAGATTGAACCCAGAGTCACTTAACCACTGAGTCACATCCACAGTCCTTTTTATTTTCTATTTTGAGACAGGGTCTCACCAAGTTGCTTAGAACCTTGCTAAGTTGCTGAGGCTGGCCTTGAACTTGAAATCCTCCTGTTTCAGCCTCCCAAGTCTCTTGGATTACAGGCGTGCCTCACCACACTCAGCCTGGGTTTCCTCTTTTTAACTGATATTGTCATGAACATTGCTTAAAAATGGATTTTTTCTTTTCCTTGTTATTTCCTTGGAAGATTGAACCAAAGACCTCAAGAACTTCTATAATTTCTGATTATGTTTTGAAAAGATTGTCTTTTGGGGCTCAGTGGTTGCAGCACTTGCCTAGCATGTGTGAGGACCCAGGTTCAAACCCCAGCACCACATATACAACTGTCAGAGAAACAAAGTCCAGATGAAAAAATAAAGTTAATTTTCTCTTTCCTTTCTCTCTTTCTCCCACTCTTTTAAGTAAATAAATAGGGCACAGACGTGGAATTGCAATTATTGGGTGGCTGAGGCAGGAGGATTGCAAGTTTGACGCCAGCCTGGACAACTTAGCGAGATCCAGCCTCAAAATAAAAAACATAGAAAGTGCTAGGGGTGGGGGTGGGGTTGGAGCAGTGGCTCAGCGGTTTCTGGGCTTGCCTGGCAAGCATGAGGACCCAGGTTCAAACCCCAGCACCACATACACAACTAAGTGTTGGAGCAAGGAAGGCCATGTGAAAAACTAAATAAAGTTGTTTTTCTCTTTCTCTGTTTCTCTCACTGTCCCTCTCTCTTTAAAAAAAAAAGAAAGAAAGAAAGTGCTAGGGGTGTAGCTCACTGGTAGAGTGCTCCTGGGTTCAATCCTCAGTACTACCAAAACAAAAAAAGATAACCTGGTGTTTAAAAATGGACAAAAGACCTGAACAGACTTTTCTCCAAATATAAACAAATAACCAGTAAGTACAAGAAATTGGTTTAACATCACTAATCATCAAGGAAATGTAAATCAAACCTACAATGCACAATGAGATATACCTCACACTCACTAAGATGGTTGTAATAAAAAAGTTAAGTTGGTTCACACAATATGCACCTGTGATCCTAGCTACTTACAAGGCTGAGATGGGAGGATTGTTTGTGACCAGGAGTTCAAGCCAGCCTGGGCAACATATGGAGACTCTATCTAAAAATAATTTCTATTTTTTTTTTAAAGAGAGAGGGACAGTGAGAGAGACAGAGAAAGAGAGAAACAACTTTATTTAGTTTTTCACATGGCCTTAGTTGCTCCAACACTCAGTTGTGTACATGGTGCTGGGGTTTGAACCTGGGTCCTCGTGCTTGCCAGGCAAACGCTGAAACCACTGAGCCACCGCTCCAGCCCCTCTAAAAATAATTTCAAAAGGTATTAAGTATTGGCACAGATTCGGAGAAATTGGAACCCTCATATCTTGCTAGTGGGATTACAAAATGAGGCAGCCTCTTTGGGAAAGTTTAGCAGTTTCCGAAAATACTAAACATAGAGTTACCATATGACCCAGCAATTCCACTCCTAGGAGTATATCCAAGAAAATTGAAAACTATGCCCTCACTAACTTGTACACAAATGTTTGTAACATCATTATCTCTACTAGTCAAAAATGTTAACACTTCAAATTCCTACCAACTGATGGATAAATACAGTAAAACACTTCAGTTCATAAAAGTACTAACATTGGTACAACACAAACCCTGAAAACATTATACTAAGTGAGAGCAGGCAGATACAAAAGAGCTGTATTATTCCAATGATATGAAATGTCCAGAATCTACACATAGTAGACTAGTGCTTACTACAGCTGGTAGACAGAGAATTGAGGGTAGCAGCTAGACAGTGCAGCAATTTTCCCTGCAGCATGAACATGAATATTCATGTTCAAGTATCTGTTTGAGTCCCTATTTTCCATTCGAGTATATACATAGAAGTGGAATTGCTGGATCACATGGGAACTCTATGTTTAACATTTTTAAGAACTGCCAAACTGATTTTCACTGTAGTTATACCATTTTACATTACCACCAGCCACACATGAGGGAGGGCTCCAATTTCTCCACATCAACACATCATTGCTTTTTTTTTTTTTTTTTTCTACTGAGGATTTAACCTATAGGTGCTTTACCACTGAGTCACATCTCTAGGCCCTTTTCTAAATTTTTTTTTGAGACAGGTTCTTGTTAAGTTGCCTAGGGACTTGCTAAATTTCTGACTTGCAATCTGCCTCAGCCTCAAAGTCACTGTGAATATAGGTAGGTTCGTGCCATCATGCCCTTGCTTTTTTTTTTTTTTTTAATTAGAGCCATGCTAGTCAATGTAATGTTGCAATGTGTGATCTTTTGGTTTTGAATTGCATTTAATAACCAACATTACTGAGCATCTTTTCCTGTTGATTGGGCATTTATGTACCTTCTTTTGCGTATCTTCTTCGGAGAAATGTCTAATCAAATCCTGTGGCCATTATTATTTTTTTAAGAGGGAGTGAATCAGTTTTATTTATTTTTCCATCTGGACTTTGTTTCTCTGACACTTAGTCATGTATATGGTGCTGGGGTTCAAACCTGAGTCCTCACACTTGCCAGGCAAGCACTCCAACCACTGAGCCATTGCTTGAACCCCAGCCTGTGGCCATTTTTTTTTTAAGAGAGAGAGGGAGAGAGAAAGAGAGGATCAATTTTTATTTATTTTTCCATCTGGCCTTCATTTCTCCAACACTTATTTATATATGTGGTGCTAGGGTTCGAACACTGATCTTTGCACATGCCAGGCAAGCCACCACTCCAACCCCAGTGGATATTTTTAATTGGGTTGCTTTTGCATTATTGAGATGACTTGCAAAATATTTCCCTCCCCTTGTGGATGTCTTTTCTTTTTTCTTCCCTTATTTTTTTTATTAGATATGTGTATGAGAGAGAGAGAGAGAGAGAGAGAGAGAGAGAGAGAGAGACTGGGGAT
>PVKS010044566.1:0-14326 GCA_004027875.1 Aplodontia rufa | reverse complement strand
GAAGGGATGTGCTTTAACATAACAAAGACCTTAACATAACAAGACCACACTATCATGCCAAATAATTAAAAAACTCAAATAATTCTCTCTAAGATTAGAAAGAAGAGAAGGATCCCCACCCTTGTCACCTCTCTTCAATATAATGCTGGAAGCCCTTCAGAGTAAAAGAAATAAAAAGCATACCAATTGTAAAGGAAGAAGTAAAATTGTCTCCGTTTGTATATGACAACGTCACGTATAGAAAATCCGAAAGACCAAAAAAACAAGACAACAACAGCAACAAAAAATAAAAACCCTATTGCATCTAATTTTTATTTTTATTTTTTTTTTAGGGCTGAGGACCGAACTCGGGGCCTTGCGCATGCTAGGCAAGTGCTCTGCCACTGAGCTAAATCCCCAACCCCTATAACCTATTGCATCTAATAAAGGTGCAGAACATAAAATTAAATATAAAAATCAGTTGTTGCTCTAATCTAATAATGTCTCATCTGAAAAATTAATAAAACAATTCCATCAAAGGATTAAAATGCTTAGGAATAAATTTAACCAAGGAGATGAAATGTTTTCATCCTGAAAATCACAAAACGCTGCTGAAAGAAATTGAAGAAGATACAAATAAACAGAAGGATATTTCATGTCCATGAGGTGGAAGAATTGATACTGTTAAAGTGCCCATGCTACCCAAAGTGATCTTCAAATTCATTTCAATCCCTAACAAAATTTAAATGACAATTATCACAGAAATAGAAAAATCAACTCTAAAATTTGTATAGCATGACAGGAGACCCTGAATAAAGCAGCCAAATCAATCTTGAGAAAGAAAACAAAAAGTTAAAAGAATCTCACTACCGGATTTCAAAGGATATTATAGAGTAATAGTGATCAAAATAGTATTGTATGGGTATGAAAACACACAAACAGACCAACAGAACAGGACAGAGAGATCAGAAATAAAACCAAAGTATATAGCCAACTAATCTTGTACAAAGTTACCAGGAAAGCAAATGGGGAAAGGACAGTCTCTTCAATAAATGGTGGTGGGGAAGCTAGATCCTCCATATGAAAAAGAATGAGATTAGACCTTCTATCATCACAACAAAACAGGGGAAGAAAACAGGGGGAAAGCTCCTAGAAGAAAACAGGGGAAAAGCTCCTTGACTTTGCTCTTGGGGATGATTTTATGGGATACAACACCAAAAACAGTCAAGAAAAGTAAACATAAACAAGTCATACTACATCAAACTAAAAAGTCTCTGTACAGCAAAGCAAATAAACAACAAAATGAAAGGGTGGCTGACAGAATGAGAGAAAACATTTGCAAACTAAATATCATATGGGGCACTAAAGCCCCCCAAAATACAAGGAATTCATACAACTCAATATTAAAAAAAGACAAATTAACAATTGATCAAAAGACCTGAATGGACATTTTTTTCCTAAAGAAAACAAACAAAAGGCCAGTGGGTATGTGAAAAAGTGTTCAGCATCACTAATAATCAAAGAAATCCACATCAAAACTTCAATGAGAAATCACTTCAAACTTTTTTCTTTTCTTTTCTTTTTTTTTTTTTTTTAGAAATGGCATGGCACTTTTATTTTTTTTTCCAATAAAAGAATGCATTTTTAGTGTTCATCACTACCAGTTTCAGATAAAGTTAGGAAAATACAGAAAGGATTCTTGATGTGGGCAGGAGAGCAACACAAAAATGATTTAAGTACAGTTTCATGAACTTCTACAATGGTTCCAGCTCTAGCATCAGTTATTTCACCCTCCAAGATCTATGTGCAACTGTGCAAATGCAAATTATTTAATAGTAACATAAAATGCTGTATAATTAGCATTTTCTCCATTGTCAAACTTTTTTCTGATGACTATTTTCAAAAGCTAAAAGATAACTGTTGGTGAAGATTTAGAGAAGAGGGAGCTTTTGTACCCTGTTGGTGGAATTATAAATTGGTACAGATGTTATGGAAAATAGTATGGGGTTCCTTAAAAAACTAAAAACAGAATTACCATATGACCCAGCAATCCCACTCTGGGTTCATAAACAAAGAAAATGAAATCATTATCTCAAAGAAATTGCTGCACCCCCATGTTCATTGAAGCATTAGTCATCAGAGCCAAGATATGAAAGCAAGGTAAAGTCCTTTGATGCATGGCTGGATCAAGAAACTGTGAAATGTGCGGAGTGTATATGCACGTGTTTGCACATACACACACACGCACATACACACCACACACACATGCACTGAAATCTAATTAAACCTTAAAAAGGAAGAAGGCTTGTCATTCGCTGAAACATGGAGGAAACTGGAGGACATTATGCTTGGTGAAATAAAGCAGGCAGAGAAAGACAAATACTGAATGTATGTGGAAGTCGAACACATAGAAACTGAGAGTAGAGGGGCTGGAGCGGTGGCTCAGTGGTTTCA
Source organism: Aplodontia rufa (assembly GCA_004027875.1). Classification (NCBI taxonomy): domain Eukaryota; kingdom Metazoa; phylum Chordata; class Mammalia; order Rodentia; family Aplodontiidae; genus Aplodontia; species Aplodontia rufa. The sequence goes on along the minus strand of PVKS010044566.1, from coordinate 11,893 downwards.
GTGCTTGCCTGGCAAGCACGAGGACCCAGGTTCAAACCCCAGCACCACGTACACAACTAAGTGTTGGAGCAACGAAGGCCATGTGAAAAACTAAATAAAGTTGTTTCTCTCTTTCTCTGTCACTCTCACTGTCCCTCTCTCTTAAAAAAAAAAAAAAGAAAAGAAACTGAGAGTAGAATGGTGGTTGCCAGGGAGTGTGGGGGGAAGGGATGGGGAATTTTGATCAAAGGGTATAAACTTTCAGTTATAAGATGAATAAGTTCTGGAGATCTAATATGTAGTGCAGAGAATCTGTATTTAATAATAATGTATTCTATACTTGAACTTTGTGAAGAGTAGATCAGAAATGTTCTTATCACCAAAAACCAGACAAACAAAATACAAGTAGCAACATGAGGTGATGGATATACTAATTAATGATTGTGTTAATCACTTCACAATGTATACATGTATCAAAGTGACATATTGTAGAGCTTAAATATATATAATATGATATAGATCTTAAACATATACTACATATCACTTAAATATAAAGCAATATCTCATCATTCCTTTAATTTTTCATTTCTCTGATTTTTTCTTATTTTTCCATTATACCTGAAGAAAAAAAGTTGAGATCTAAATAAAAGAGCCAGTCACGGTGGCACGCATCTGTAATCCCAGCAACTTGGGAGGCTGAGGTAGGAGGATCACAAATTTAAGGTCAGCTTCAACAACTTAGGCCCTGTCTCAAAATAAAAATAAATACATCAACACAAAAGACCAGGGATGTAGCTCTGTATTGAAGTGCCCCAGATGCAATCCTAAGGATGAAGGAAGGAAGGAAAGAAGGGAGGAAGGGAGGCAGGAAGAAAGGCAAGAAGCAAGGGAGGGAGGAAAGGAAAAAGGAAAATTAGGGACAATGGCTCAGGCCAAAGAGATAGGGAGGAAACTGTGTCGTTCTTTCTTTCTTTCTTCTTTCTTTCTTTTTTTTTTTTTTAAGAGAGAGGGGCAGTGAGAGAGACAGAGAAAGAGAGAAACAACTTTATTTAGTTTTTCACATGGCCTTCTTTGCTCTAACACTTAGTTGTGTATGTGGTGCTAGGGTTTGAACCTGGGTCCTCGTGCTTGCCAGGCAAGCGCTGAAACCGCTGAGCCACCGCTCCAGCCCCTGTGTGGTGCCTTTTCAAGGGGTGAGAGCTAGTTGGCATGGAGGGGATAAAGAGAAGATGGCAGTGCAGGAATGGGAATCGTAGACTAAAAACTAAAAACTTTATTTTCTCTAGATAGCAAGAAACGGTGGGAAGTTTTTTAGGGAGTGGAAACTTGTCAAAGAGAAATTTGAAAATTAATCTGTCAGTAGTGTGCAACTACATAACTGAGAGCAGCTTTTGTGCAGACAGAGACCGTATCTGTCTTTTCCACAATTGTCTGCAACATACCTAGGACCATGCGTGGCATGAGGTCTAACTTGACACAGATGATTAATGAGAGAATGAACAAAAGAATTACTGGCAAAATTTCGGGTAGAGCAGCATCACACAAACAGCCAGCATTGTGAGCTGAGACTGGCTAATAAAGGAAGGGAACACGGCTGTGAGCTGGAGACTTCACACCTCAGAATCTGTTGCGTGCAGTGACCACGCAAATGTTTGGGGACAAGGGATTATAGAGTCTGGGAGGACTCAAGCACTTGGGAGATAAAGATCCAGAGGAGAAGCTGTTTGGGCAAACTGATGATGGATTTGTTGTTTTTCATAAATTTACTTATTCACTCATTCATTCATTTTTTGTTTGACAGCATTTTAGGTGGAAGAAAAACATAAAGAAAAAAATAGAAGCAGGGAAGTGCTTGGTGCTTTCAAGGGATTGAAAACCGACAGTGGAGTGGAGCTTGCTGTTCACCAATGAGGGGGCTGCACTCGCTGTTGCAGAGTGTGTCCTAGTGCTGAGTCCCAGGCGGTGGGAAACGTGGACCCAGGATTCTGCTGAGACGCCAGGGGTGGGAGACACTTTATTACCAGCAGGCTCAGAATGCGTGGATGTGACCTGAGAGGGAAACACCATTTTCATGGAGGTAATCAAGTTAACATGAGATTATATTGAATCTCAATGGGCCCTAAATCTAAAGACCACTATCCTTAAACAAGATTTAAGAGAAGGAGACCCAGAAAAACAGGACCATGCCATGTGAGGAGAGAAGAAGGAATTGAAATTTTGCAACCATAGTCAAGGAATGCCTGGAGTCTCTTGGAAGAGACAAGAAGGGATTCTTCCCTTGAGCTTTCAGAGAGGGTGAGGTCTAGCTGAAACCTCAATATCAAACTGTTTTTTTTTTTTTTTTTTAAGAGACAGGGACAGGGGCTGGAGCGGTGGCTCAGAGGTTTCGGCGCTTGCCTGGCAAGCACGAGGACCCGGGTTCAAACCCCAGCACCGACTACGCAACTGAGTGTTGGAGCAACTTAGGCCATGTGAAAAACTCAATAAAGTTGTTTCTCTCTTTCTCTGTCTCTCTCACTGTCCCTCCCTCTTTAAAAAAAAAAAAAAAACGAGAGAGACAGGGATAGTGAGAGAGAGAGAGAGAGAGAAACAATTTTTCATTTAGTTTTTCACGTGGCTTTCGTTGCTCCAAGACTTGGCTGTGTGTGTGGCGATGGGGTTTGAACTTGCGTACTCACGTGTGCCGGGCAAGCGCTATAACTGCTGAGCCACCGCTCCAGCCCAGTATCAGAACTGTGCAATAATAAATATCTGTTGATTTAAGCTACTAGGTTCCTGATACTTTGTTAAGACAGCCCTGGGAAACTGATATAGATGTTTACTTAGGGAAGGCCTTGAGTGTGTTTATTTGACTAAGCCTCTGTCAAGACCTTGCTTCTCGCTGGTTGTCGCAGATAGTGTTCCCACCAACGCAGCAGGAGTTTGTATGTTTCTGCCATCATTTGCCTTTACCCACCCAGCTTTCTATCTTTTTATATTAGCCTAAAAGGGGTAACTCATCATTCCTTTAATTTTCCATTTCTCTGATTGTCTCTTATTTTGAATATTTTCATGGGTTTTCTGTTTTGCAAACTGCTTGTTTATAGCCTTTGCTGGTTCTCTTACTGGGATTGCTTTCTTTTTCTTAGGAATTCCATTTGTACCAAGATGAAATCCCTCATTGGCTTTAGAAACCATAAATATCTTTCCCTACTTTTTTTCTGTCCTTTAATCTTGGGTGTCTGTCATTGAACAGAAGTTTTTATCTCGTTTTCTCTCTGTTCTCATCCATGCTAATCTACAGGAACCACTTTGACTGGATTTGTTGGAATTTACTAAATGATACAGCAATGTCATGTTTCTCAGATGAATTGTTCTTTCTTTGCTTGCCCTTCAACTGTAATACATAAAGTTTTTCAAAATTTTTATGAACCCAGCAAACCATGTAATCCCTTCTTTAGTAAAAATCAGGACTGGAAATGGCAGGCCTCTTTTCGTAACAAAAAACACTGCAACTCATTAGGAACGTTCCGGACATCAGCACATTTCTGTGCAGTCAGACTTTCCCGTGTAGGTGAGTGTGTGGCTGGGCCAGAAGTCACCTTACAGCCCCTTAGATGACCTGCTGAGACACCGGAGGGCAAAAGGCACACAGCTTGCCGGCCAGCAGTCCAGTGATAGCAGATGTAGGGGCACTTTCAGGGGAGTGCTCACTGAATCACACGGCTTGGGAGCAGAAGGATCTTGGAAATCATCCAGCACTGCCCCCTCATTTTTCACAGGTGGGAACCATGGAGAAGGAGGGAAAGACAGAGGCTTGTCCCAGTCTCACAGCTGTCGGTAGATTGCTGGGACCAGAACCAGATAAGTTCTCCTCCCTCCTCATGAGGAGGTCAGAGGGCATATTTTGGAGAGTTCTTAAGTAGAGCCAGGACTTAATCGAGAAGACTAGAGCTCCCCAGAATTTGGACCACTCAATCTGTTGCCATTCTAGATTAGTCTCCACTTCATTGCTCTACTGTTCCCCTCCACGCTTACCTTCAAGCCTTTGCCCACACTTGGTCTTTCATGAGCACACCTGGCATCCCCTTCCATCTTCTCTGCCTGTCTCATGCTCCAAGTGTTCATCCCTCAAGGCTAACCTCTACCTCCTTCATGCCACCGATCACTAACATTCTTCGCTCCCTTCAGCTTTCCATAACATCTGTGATCTACACGAACACAATTTAGACTTGATTACATGCTGCATTTTTTTCCCTGAAAAATTCCATGAACAACTGATTGAGTCATCTAATGTCTCTGTACTTCATTCAATTATTCACCAATAAAAAGAGTTGATCAAGATCATCTCTAAGGCAGCTTCTGTATCTAATAGTCCATGTCTCCACAAGATTTCAAACTTCTCAAGGAAAGGTACTCCTTATTTTATTTCTTTTGCAATTCCCTAAGCCTAGTGGCTCTCAACAGGTGACAGTTTTCCTCCACAAGGGAAATTTAACAATATTTGGAGAGATTCTTGGTTGTAACAACTTGGGGAGGGGAAGTGCTAACTGGAATCTAGTGGATAGGGACCAGAGACGTACTAAACAGTCAACTCCTCGAATAAAGGGAATTTTCCAGTTCAAAATATCAATAATGGTTGGGTCAAAAGATCCTGCCTTAGTCCTTAACCCAATAAACACATAGAAGGTCACTTTCATCTTTCAATTGAAGAGAATTGCCCTCATGGAAGGGGTGGAACTATCATGGGGGAAAAAAGAAAAGGTGAGCTCTCATGGAAGACTAACCCTAAATCAGAGAAAGCATCTCATTTTTCTTACTCAAGAGGGAGAGGTGAGTACAGAAAGGAAGGACATGTGAGACAGGGTAAAAAATTGAGAACTGAGAAGGTATTTACTTTGTAGGAAGTGTTGATTTAAATCGTTCATCTTCCAGATGTCTCTAGGGGAAGAGCTTGTGAATGTGGTAAGTAGTAGACATAATAACATTGGAACACATGAAGGGAAGTCTGGGAATTATAACTTATGTTGTCAAGAAGTCTCATGTTTATAAGATGCTTATTTTACCTTCTTTTGAAATAAAATCTGGGTGATGAAAGTGGCTTTCATTTGCAGATAAGGAACGGAAATTGGTTCCATGGGTGCTTATCTCCAACCTCCGAAACGAAAAAGAAAAAGAAAAAAAGTCACAGGCTCTCTTTCCAATCCTCTACTCAGATTTTTCTGGAGCTAGGAATAACGAGTGACTCTTTCAGTGATTCCTTCCAGCCTTCACCTTGGCTGTGCTCCCAGTGTCCCCTCCCCTCTCATCCTGCCATATCTGTCTTTCTCCTTAGAGTACAACATGCAAAAAGAAAAAAAAAAGCTAATTCATTATCCCCACCCCTTCCCTCTCCACTCTATCATTTAATAAATATAATAAGAAATACCCTAAGCCTATAGAATAGAAAGCTCCTTAAAAAGTTGCAATTGGAGGAAAAACATGACCTGCAGCTGTCCGGAAAGGGACATCATTATTCTACACCTCTCTGAACCCTTGGCAGGAGATTCCGTTACTAGATTTTCTGGCTCCCAAAACTCTTGGCAAGGTTTCTGTTTAGATTTCTTTGAGGGAAGAAATGTTTAAATTAAACATTAAAATTCACGAGAATATTTCAGTTCCTTATAAACTTCTAATCACAGCTACTTCAAGTGAGGTATTATTTGTCTCTCCTTGGCCAGGAAAAGTTCTCCTGAGGGGGATTTCCACAAGTTAATTTCAGGAGATCCTTGAAATAGTACACAAGCTATACTGAAGAATTTTTTAATGGTTTAGATTCCCTTCCTTTAGATGGGATTATAAACTGGATTGTGAGAAAATGAGTTTTTCTCAACCAGCAATACCTGCATTCCCTTTCTAGGTTATCCAGTAGGAAAAAATTCAAATGGGGAGCTGGAGCAGTGGCTCAGCGGTAGATTGCCTGGCATGCGTGAGGACCCAGGTTCAAACCCCAGCACCACATACACAACTAAGTGTCAGAGAGACAAAGACCAGATGAAAAATAATAAAATCAATTCCGTCTTTCTCTCTCACTCTCTCCCACTCCCTCCCTCTCTTAAAAAAAAAAAAGTCAAATAGGGAAATTGAAACATCTCCACATCTTTTAAACTTTCTTATGAATGTTTTGGGAAAAATATCCTGGAGCTATGACTGAATATTAGTTGTACTACCAGAGCAGAGATCCACATATAATTGAAATTTGAAGGATAAATATACTGTTGTATTCTTTGGCAGATGAATGCAGGGCTTCTCGTCATAAAATGACCTGGAAAAAAGCACAGGAAGGAGTTAGGAAAAGGAAGAGTCTGTAAGTGTGACCACACATTTTGTGGCCAAGTCACCCTTTCTATTAGTGTCGAATTCTGTTTCCTTAAGGTTGCCTCCTTGCCAGCCTGCTGCCCCTATGGCAAGTAGCAATACAGAGGGAACCAAGTGTAAGAAGCTTAAACCACCTCTGGAAGTCCCTTTCAGATCAGTGCCTGCACTGGCAGGCTTCCACTTGGAATTTTTTTCCACTTCCCTCTTTTGTGATTATTTAGCAATGCCAAAAGAGGCAGGACAGCTCTTTGTCTCAGCTCCAGTTTTGCTTTCACGGGTCTTTTTATGCCTGCCTGGCTGGGTGCAACCGAGGTTGGTTTTACAAGAAGCTTAGAGTGGGAAAAGATGAGTAAACTCTTACTCTGCAGATGGGGGTCTGTGGAAAGAAAAAAAGGGAGATCCCCTTTACACTTTATGAGAATACATCATTTAGCAAGGCTCTATTTAAAAGTTCTCCTGGTTCCAACATGGAAAGATATGGCTAAGGCTTTAGCTACTTACTTCTTACACTCATTAGGAAACTGGGTGTTTTCACTAGTTGATTTTTGAGCATCTCACTATATTTCTGTTCTTTCCACGAATACAGAAGACAGTAGCGTTTGCAAATAACCTGAAGAAGCATGTGGCAGGCAGAATTCTGATATGGACCCCCAGATTCTGGACCCCTGTCCACACACTTGCCCTGCGTCATGAATCTGCAGGGCTAGGAATGTGATCGATCTTACTCCTGTGATTCGATTATGGTCTCTGTCACAGTTGACTGTAAGAAAGGGAAATGATCTAGTGGTCTGTCCAAATTGCAGAGGCCCTTTAAAATCAGAGTTTTCTCCAGCTGGTGGCAGAGAAGGAAGAGAGATGTGAAGCAGGATGATTTATTTGGCATATTGTTGCTGGTCTGTGAATGGAAGGGCCCACATGCTAAAAAATGTGAGTGACCTTTAGCAGCTGAAAGTGGTTTCCAATGGCAGATCTCAAATGAATAAACTCTGCCAACAGTCAGAGAGCTTGGAAGAGAACCCTGAACCTTAAAACCCCTCAACACATTGATTTCAGTGAAGGGAGACCATGTGTTATAGCTTGGATCTGGAGTGTCCCCCAAAGTCTCGTGGACTGTGGGCTTGATCACCACCTGTGGCACTATGGAAGGTGTGGAGCTTTTGGTCGGGGGCTCTAATGAAAGGAAGTTAGGTTGTTGGGGGTGAGCCCTTAAACAGGAGATTGGGATCCTGGCAGCTCCCTCTCTCTTTGCTTCTGGCTGCCATGAAGTGAGGGGCTTCTCCCATCTTATGCTGGCTGCTGTGATTTGCTGCCTCACCAAAGGCTTAAAGTGACCGGGCCACTATGGTCTCAGACCTCTGAAACCATAAACCTAAATAAAACTTTTCTCCTTATAAGCTGTAACAGGAATTTTGTCTCAGTGACAGAAAGATGGCTAACACAGCTTTAGGTACATTGTGTTAGAACTTCTGACCTATATAAATTGTGAAATAATATGTTTGTGTTTTAAGCCAATAAGTTTGTTCCGTAGTGATGCAAAATAAATATGATGGCAACTGTTATGCATTAATTTGACTAGACCATGGTACCCGGCTGTTTGGTCAAACCCTAATCTAGGACATAGCTTGCAGTGTAAGACTTTTATAGATGTGCAACTTCTTCCAACCAGTAAAGGACATTATCCTTTACAATGTGGGTGGACCTCACCAATTATTCAAACCACCTAAAGTATGGTTCCCAGGGAAGAAGAGGTTCTGGAAGACATAACATCAAAATCCTGCCTGAGTTTCCAGCATGTGGCCTGCCCTGTGGATTTGGATTTGCCAGTCCTCACAATCTCATGAGCCAATTCTTTTTATTTTTTTTCCTAAGAGAGAGGGAGAGAGAGAGAGAGAATCATTTTTATTTACCTTTTCATCTGGTCTTTTCTCCACTGTATACGTGGTGCTGGGGTTTGAACCCACGTCCTTGTGCATGCCAGGCAAGCGCTGTAACCACTGAGCCACCACTCCAGCCCAAGCCAATTCTTTAAAATAAATCTCGTCACATGTAACCTAGTGGTTCGATTTCCTTGGGGGATCTTGACTGATATAGTCATAAACTCAGTTGTACTTTGGGACCACACATTGTGCTGGGTTAATCAGAAGACAGTAAGGAATGACACCTGACACTCGGCTGTAGTGTGGTGCTTTTCAAAGGCAGCTACTAGGCACTGTGCCACAAATTGTAACCTGCCATGACTACAGGCCTAGCATTGCCAGATGTTTTTGATGCTTTTCAAAAGAAAATCAGAAATCCAGAATTTAACATCAAACTGCCTGAATTCCAGTTTGCAATTGTTAGCAAGTTTTACCACATGCTGCATGGCCAGCAAGGGAATTTCAGGAAGAGTCAGTCAAGGAAAACAGGAGCCTGGGCTGTGGTACGCCTTTCCCCTGGGCTGGGAGCCGCTTCTGTCAAGTCTGACCAGCTAGAGGCCCTTGACCTCAGTACGGAGGATGAGAATGTGGAGGCAGGAGACATCGGATGTTCCTGATGCTCACACTTTGGAGCAGTTCCAACCAGAAACAGAACCGAGTTGGATAAGCTACTCCAGGCACAAAGCCCCAGGGAGCTGCAGTTCCATTCTCTTCTAAGGGCCCTGGATCCCATCTGATCCCCAGGTGGTAGAATTGATCCTCCCTGAGGGCTGAATAACTTCCAAGAACAGCTCTATTGTCCTCAAGCTGCCCTCAGGCAATAACAGCAGGTCATTTTTCCAGGAAATAGGTAAAATCTAATTGCACTTCTCTTTCCCCCAAGAAAACACAAGTGCATTTTGAAATCCAAAGACATCTGTAAGAGGAGAAAAACTACTTTTTTCCCCTTTCCTGTTGACAGGTTAGAAAAGGAAAAAAATAATTAAAAATAAATTTAGAGATTGGGGTCTCTGCTAAGAAACCTTTATTGTAGAGGTTATGGTATCTCATGGTGACTCTCAGCCCCTTACCTTGGTCCTTCTCTACTGCACATGTGCTCTCCTACGCCCATCAACTCTGCTCCAGCTCTTTTCCCTCTTCACTGATTCTAAGCTGCAAGCCCTGTGCATTCCCCTGCACCATTACACCAAGTTCTGCACGTGAGCATTGCTAGAGATCCTGTTGTGAATGAATGAAAACATGGAGTCTCAGCTGTTTTGGGTTGGACCATGTGTTAGTGTCCTGATGGTGCTGCAACAAACTACCACAAATGGAGTGGCTTATGCCAAAACAAATTTATTTTCTTCTTCTTCTGAAGGTCAAGATTCCAGACTCAGTTTCCCTGGGCTGAAGTCCAGGTGTTGGGAAGGCTATATTCCCTCTGGAGTTTCCAGGGGACGGCTCATTTCCTTGCCTTTTCCAGCTTACAGAGACCACCTGCAATCTTTGGTTCACAGCCTTTTTTTCCATTTTCAAAGCCAGTAATGGAACTTCTTCAAATCTCTTTCTGACTCGAACTCTGCTTCTGTCATGTCATCTTCTCTCACTTGGACCCCCGGCCTCCCTTTTACAATGGGCCCACCCAGATAATGCAAAAATATTAGTTATTCTTAATAATAAGCTCATCATCCCAAGATCCTCAATGTAATCATGTACGCAAAGTCCCTTCTGCCATATAAAGTAATATTTTCATGAGTTCCAGCAAGTGGGACGCAGCCATCTTTGGGAGCCATTATTCTGCTACCACAATGAATGTTCAGCTAGGTAATAACTCTAGAATACAGGCTTTTGTTCCTTTGTTTGGAACCTTTAGATGGTAACAAGTTCAGGTGATTTATTTTAAAGTTACAGCCCAAATAGTACTTTTCACTCAGCCTCATAATCCCCCCTCACGTCATAGTCTCTTAGTTTCTCACTTGTGTTTGCTTTTCCAATGTCTTTCCAATGTCACTGTGTAACCTCCTCCTCCACTACCTGTGTCCTTCCTTCTTTTTCTTTGTTTGCTTTTTTTACAATTTTTGTGCACAAAATTCATTAAAAATTTAACTACTGGGGCTGGAGTGGTGGCTCAGCAGTTACAACGCTTGCCTGGCATGCTCCAGGACGTGAGTTTAAACCCCAGCACTACACACACAACAAAGTGTCAGAGCAATGAAAGCCACATGAAAAACAAAATAAAAACAAATTTATTCTCTCTCTCTCTCTCACTGTCCCTCTCTCTTAAAAAAAAAAAAAGAATTTAAGTACTTGGATGAAATAAGAATGAGAGAATTTTAAAAACATTTGAGTGTTGGTCAAAGATCAGTGCTTAGTAAAATCTATCAAAGTGTGTACATTTGCCAATGTATTTTGAGGTGGCCACTTTTTTCCTGAGAATAAAATGGTACTTTTTCACTGCAGCAGAGGATGCAATAAGGTCCTTTCAAAAACAAAAACTGAAGTTAGGAGATGAAGACTAAAAGATCAAAACTAGCTCAGTATTAGAATTGATTTAAAGGAAGTAGCTGTCTAAAATAGAAATATTTTCTAGGCAATAATTTACCACACACGGGCTAGATCTCAGAGTAATAGATAATTTGATAAGAATTTATTGATGTTTAAAATTTTAAAAATATGGGAGAAGGAATACAATAATATTATTGGGACTGGGGCATAAATGGAATACAAGTAGTTATGTTAAGTATGTCATTGATTTACTTTTTGATCTAAACTCAGTTTCAGTCATTCTTTTTGTCCCCCCCCCCCATTATACAATTTATTGAAGAGTTGGAAGCTTGGATGATGCTGCAAATCTTAATTAAAAATATGACTTAATTTTAAAAAACAGGAGGCGGGCTGGAGCAGTGGCTCAGCGGTGTCAGCCCTTGCCTGGCGAGCACTAGGACATGGGTTCAAACCCCAGCACCACGTACACAACTAAGTGTTGGGGCAACTAAAGCCATGTGAAAAAACTAAATAAAGTTATTTCTCTCTTTCTCTGTCTCTCTCACTGTCCCTCTCTCTTTAAAAAAAATAAAATAAAAAATAAAAAAAATAAAAATACCGGAGGCAGTCTAAGCTCTAATTCCAAATCAATCCCAACCAAATTTTTTTTACCCATAAATTATTAATGTCTCTCTATAAATACTTGTTTTAATGAGTAAAAGGGACTATTTGGTGCAAGACTTTTACAGAGTATCTTACCTATTTTTCAGAAGTGAAATGCAAGTCTTGCCCTTACTGTAAGAGGATGTCCATACGAACAAGCTGGCTATTTGTATACGGGGGAGAGAAGGGAAATTCCTCAGAGGTTGCTTTTCCCAAATTGAGTATTGACAGAAAATTATCTTCAGTTTATAAATTACTATTGATTCTATTTTAGTTTGAATATCTCTTTTTCCTTTGTCACAAATCACTTTAATATTTTCTTTGGAACTGGAATTACTCCAAAGTGTTATTGGAAGTTTTGGCAGAAATCCAGGAAAAGGATTTAAATTACTATTACTATTGATTCAGTGTATAAATTACTATTGATTCTATTTTAGTTTGAATATCTTTTTTTCCTTTGTCACAAATCACTTCAATATTTTCCTTGGAATTGGAATTATTCCAAAGTGTTATTGGAAGTTTTGGCAGAAATCCAG
>PVKS010044565.1:0-14263 GCA_004027875.1 Aplodontia rufa | reverse complement strand
TATATTGTTTTGTGCCAGTTTTTTTTTTTTTATCGATTTTGGGCACAGCCCTTTGTTACTTTGTGGAAACAAGGGTGTGGGTCAAGTTGGCTATGTTGCTCACAAGTTGCTTAGTTTGCATCCCAAAGGCTCATGGGTGCTTCTTTTTTGAGATTGCTTCCTTCTTTCTTTCTTTCCTTCTCTGTATCCCCAAATTTCTCTCTCATTTCTTTCTCCTCCAACTTGGAATCACTCATTCTTAAGGGAAAGTGAAAAATAAAGTGAAGACAAATGTTCCACAACCGGTCTTTGTCTTCTGTATCTCATGGGGACAGGGAGAGACCAATCTTAGCTGCTAGGATGAGTTGGAATTCTATCATCACCATAACCACAGAACTGTTGCAATCTGCAAGGTACGTATTTTCCTAGAGATTAAATATACTAACCAAAGATCCAAATAGTGGGAAGAACCAGGAAAGATTAAGCAAGTAATCTTTAATCATTTTCCACTTGTTTACTTCTCAAGATCTGGATTTTTTCCTAGTAGCAAATTTGATATCACAAACATCCACAAAGCAGTCAACAGTAATGATAAATTCTACCTGTGGAAATGGAGCAATCAATCAATACAAAGTCCTAAGTTTAATAAAACTGCATGTATTCGAGATTTCTGATTATGAACTCTTTAATCAAAAAATATAAGTTGGATTAAAAAACAATATCCACAATATGCTGTCTCTGAGAGATTTACCTCACAGGCAAAGATACCCACAGACTGAAGTAAAAAACATGGGAAAAAAACATAAACCACTCACATGGATCATATAAACAAGTAGGTATAGCTATACTCATTTCAGACAAAATGGCTTTCATATAGCTATACTCATGTCAGACAAAATGGATTTCATGCCAAAATTAATCAGAAGAGACAAAGAAGCTCACTTCATACAGCTTAAGGGAATCACACAAGAAGATGTAATGATTGTAAATATTTATGCCACAAACAATGGTGCATCTATGTATGTAAAACAAACCCTTCTCAGAATTAAGAATGAAATGGACCACAATACAAATACATGGTCACTTTGACATGCCTCTATCACCACTAGCTATATCTTTTGAACATAAACTAAGTAAATATTCTACTGAACTAAAAAAATAAAACTTTTTGGACTTAGCAAATATGTATGAAATATTTCATCAATCATTGACTGATTTCACTTTCTTCTCAGCAGCACATGGAACATTTTCCAAAATAGACTATATTTTAGGTCACAATGACTCCCAAAGAGTCAGAAATAAAATGGAAAATCAGTAAGTGGGATGACATTAAATTAAAAAGCTTCTTCACAGCAAATGAAATAATTAAGAATGTGAAGAGAGGGACAAGAGAATGGGAGAACACTTTATCACCTGCTGCTCAGATAGAACATTAATATCCAGAGTATAGAAAGAACTCAAAACATTTAGCACCAAAAACAAAGACCAATCAACAAATTGACAAAAGAACCAGACACTTATTAAAATAAGTATCACAGTTAGCAAATGTTTGAAAAAAATCTTCAATGTCTAGCAGTTAGAGAAAAGCAAATCAAAACTACATGGAAATTTCATCTCACACTAATCAGAATGGTAATTATGAACACAAATAATAATAAATTTTGGCAAGAATGAGGGGAAATGATGCACTCATACACTGTTGATGGGACTGCAAATTAGTGCAGCCACTCTGGCAAGCAGTATGGAGATTCCTCAAAAGATGAGAAATGGAACCAACATATGACCCAATTATTCCATTCTTTAGTATATAGTGAAAAGATTTAAGAACAGTATTTTACAGTGATTCAGCCACATCAATATTTACAGCAGCACAATTCACAGTTAACAAGCTATGAGCCAAACTAGGTGTGCTTGAACAGATGAATGGATAAAAAAAAAGTTACACACACACACACACACACTCACATACACAATGGAGTATTACTTAGCCATAAAGAAGAATGAAATTATGGCATTTGCTGGTAAATGGATGGAACTGGAGACTATTGTGCTAAGTGAAATAAGCAAGTCCTCAAGACACAAAGGTTAAATGTCTTCTTTGATATGTGGAAGATAATATAAAAAGCAGGGGCATAAAAAGAGAGAGAAAGGAAAAAATGGAGAGGGAATATCATCAAAATAGAGTTAAGATCAGTAGAGTGGACAAAGTAGATTGAGGGTGAAGAAAGAGGAATGGGGAAAAGGGAAGAATAGTGGAAGGAATCTGATGAATATAGAACAGTGAATTCCAACATCAAGTATATCCACAAGACACTAATTTGAAAGTAAACGTGATAAAGTAACTGCAGAAATATCAGGAGAGTAGATGGAGGGGGATGGGAGAGGAAGTGCTGTATACTGAATTAGAGGAAATTATATTCCATGCTATTGTGATTATGTCAAAATGTACCCTAATGTTATGTATAACTAAAAAGAATCAATAAAAAAGAACTTAGACACTTTATAAGACAAAGTTGTGTAAACTTAACAGTGGCTTGTATATCAAAGAGACACCATTTTCCCTTTCATCTCAAATGAATATTGGCAATGACTCACACATTGACTGAGAAAGTAGACCTTAGAAAGACAAGAATAGTGACTTCCTTCATGATTTTAAAGAATCTTATAGGATGCAAGTACAGCACCAACTTTCACAATATTGCAACCTGAATATATATGACTTGGGAATTCACCAGGCATTCAAACAAGGAAATCCTGATAACCAAATAGACTAAGTTTTGCTCTTTGGACTTTGAATCTGAACAAAGCAGAGCAATAAATTAAAAGTACAAGAGCTCACATAGAAAAATTCTACAGGGATCCCTATAATACTACTATTCTATCAATTAAGAAACCACTAACACACTGCTGGTGGGACTTAAAACTTGTACAGCCACTCTGTACTCCTCAAGAAGCTAGGGATGGAACTATCTTACAACCCAGCTATCCCACTCCTGGGTATTTTCCCAAAAGAGGTAGAATCGGCATACTACAGAGACACAGCTACATCAATGTTTATAGCAGCTCAATTTACAATAACTAAACTATCAACCAACCCAGATGGCCCTCGCTAAATAAATGGATTTAAAAATTGTGGTATATATACGCAATGGAGTTCTACACTGCTATTAGAGAGAACAATATCATGCCTTTTGCAGCAAATTGGATGGAAATGCTAAAAATTAAACTTAGTAAATACCCAAACTCAGAGATTTAATGGCCAAATGTTTTCTTTCATATGCAAAAGCTGGAGTAAAACCTATGACAGGATGATAGTCTGCTGAGTTGAAGTAATAAACTCACTTTAGATGAAACTCCACATAAGCTGGGCAAACCATACCTATGAAAGTAGGGGGAGGAGGGAAGCAGTCAGGTAAGGGAGGTAGGGATAAGAGAAAAACTCAACTTCCTTAAGAAACATAAGTATAAACTGACAGTCAGAAAAACTCAGAAATGTCAATAATTATTATACACGTGTATGTTCATTTCGAACTATAGTGGTGGGATTACAGAGAAGACATGAGTTGGGGGAATGGATGAAAGGGGTTAGATCCTGATCTAGGATCGGCCTTAACTTACTATCTCACTATGTCAATATCCATGTGTGCATGAGTATGTAACAACAATTCCCTCCAATATGTAAGACTATATTGAATCATGGACTATATGATTCCTCAGACAAGGGTCTCATATCCAGAATCTATAAAATCCTCAAAAATGTCAACTACAAAAACACCAACAGCCCAATTGATAAATGGGCCAAAGAGCTAAATAGAAACTTCTCAACAGAGGACATTGATCAAGCCAATGAATACATGAGAAAGTGCTCTAAATCATTAGTAATCAGAGAAATGCAAATGAAAACCACATTATGATATCACCTTACGCCAGTCAGAATGGCAAAGATGAAGAAAATAAACAATAATAGATGCTGGAGGGGCTGTGGAGAGATAGGCACACTAACACACTGTTGGTGGAGCTGCAGACTGGTACAGCCCCTCTGGAAAGCAGTATGGAGAATCCTCACAAAACTAGGGATGAGTCCACCATATGACCCTGTTATTCCACTCCTGGGTATTTTTCCAGGGGACTTAGAATCAGCACATTATAGTGACACAGCAGCATCTATGTTTATAGCAGCACAATTTACTATTGCTAGGCTAGGGAAACAACCCTGATGTCCCTCACTGGAAGAATGGATCCAAAACTGTGGTACATTTATACCATGGAATTTTACACAGCAATTAGAAACAATGATATTGCAGCCTTCGAAGGTAAATGGATGGCTATGGAAGAGATCATGATGAGTAAAATCAGCTTAACCCGGAGATCTAAGGGTTGATTGTCTCCACTCATCTGTGGAGGTGGGGACTAGACCCTGGACAATGAGAAAGTTGGTCTATTAGCATGTGTTAAATCCAGATAAGATGTAATGTTTTACAACCTAATACTTTTTTAGAGATATGGTGGGAAGGGGAAGGGTGGGATAAGGGAGGGTAATTGCGGGGGCACTCTGGGGGTAATTGCAATATCCAGAATATATACACAATTTATATTATTTTGTTAAAAACTTGTAAGGTTGTTCAAAAGAAAAGACTATATTGAACTAATAAAAAAATCTATAAAGTCAAAAACAAGAAGAAAAAATAAACCAGAGATGGGAAAAAATAGATTTTTGTTTTCACTTTTATCATCTGATTTTATCCATTTTGCTTCATTTTATCTTCTGTGGATTGGGGTTTTGTTTGTTCATTTTTGTTTATTTTGGTTTCATTTTTCTTTTTTTTTTAAAGTATTTTATTTATTGACTCTGAATATTTTTTTTAGTTGTTTCTCTTTTTTTTAAATTTATTTTTGAGCAACCTTACAAGATTTTAACAAAACAATATAAAATGTGTATAAGATGTGTATATAGTCATTTTTCTTGTTACCCTTTCTTTCCCTCTTCTCATTCTGGTGTGCAAATACTCTTTCACACTTTTTTATTTTGATGCTGATGACTTAACCCAGGAATTTGCTACCACTCAGCTACATCTCCAGTCCTTTCCACCTTTTTACTTTGATATAGGGTCTTACCAGATTGCTGATAATATTATTAAGTTGTTGAGTCTGGCCTTGAACTGAGTCGCTGGAATTACAGACATGTGAGACTGCACCAAACTACCATATTTTGTTATTCTCTCTCTCTATATATATATATTTCTTTTAATTTTTTTACCTCCTTTTTTACAGACATTGTTTACCACCTGTCTTCTGCTGCCTGTTCACATTTTGCCTGTTCTAAACTTTCCTTTGCCTTCCTTCCCTACTCATTTTTTCTTAATTAACTGATTTTCAATTGATTTAGAGCTTTTTAGTTTACATAATACCTGCCCTTTCCATTCATGTTGTTGCAATTACAACTGTGGGCGATAGTTGACACCTATTGTTTACTTTTAAGTTATATCTAGTCCGTAGCTGTTCATTGTTTTGCTGTTGCTAATTGCTGAGCCCATAGTTCCTGTTTGTGTAGTAAGTGGTATTTTCACTGTCATACTAGGAACTGGGTACTTATTTTAATGTTGCATCTTATTTGCTGATGTGGTTCATTTCCCCTTTCTCTCTGATGTACTGGGAATGAATCTACAAGGGCACTATGAATTCACAGGGTAGACTCTGCTGCTGAGATACACCTATAGCCCAGCCAAGACCAATGCCTCTTGCTACCCACATGTAATAACCCTACTCAAACTTTGATAATTTAGCACAAAAAGCAGGGAAGATAAAAACTAAAGACTTATGACCAGGCCACAAGTAGGAATTGCCAGGGGGTCTTCTGGTCCAAATCATGAAATCTACTCCTCCAGCAAAAGCATTGAGAAATAATACAAACTGTGAATACTGCTCCTGTGAGAAGTCTTAATCTAAATCACTCTCATGCCCATTTAGAACACACAGACTTGTTACACATAGAAAAGCAATCAGAGAGGTTATACCCAACACACCCTCTTTGGGTGTGTTGCCTGACCTACAAGAAGGATCCCACTCTTGTGAGACCTACAGAGAAGATTGGATCCTCAAGCTCTGATAAAATACAAATTATGTCAAAATATACTTTTCATCAACAAATAAATAGCAATTAAACTATACTACAAAAGCTATATGATACATATTGAGTCATTTACAACAATCTGATATCCCACAACACTTACCCAAGAGAAAACTGTGCCTTTTTTTACATATAAGAGTAGAAAAGAAATCTATCCCAGCAGATACACAAATTTGTGGAGTTCACATTGAAGCAAACTGATTGCCATGACTGACTCTATTTTGTATTATGGCTCCATTTTGTATTTATCTGCTTTCTGTTATTGTTGTTTCTTTCTTTTTTTGATTGTATCTGGATGTCCATATCATTCACAGGTTCGGAAAGATCATTTCCCTGAATATGATATCCATGCCATTACAAGAATCTCACATTCCTCTTCTTTTTAAGTGATTCTTACTTTAGTCTTTTAATGTTGTCCAGAGTTCTCGGACATTGTCATCATGGCTACTTATCCTAAAGATAGATCTTAAGGAAATAAGGTATAGGTAAATTCAAAATAACATATACCACACACAGCAAATCATTACCTCAGTTCTGCAAACGGAACATTCCAAGAAAGCAGTGATATTAATCAGAAGGAAGACAATATTAATTTCTTATACTAATAGAAGAAAAACAATTTGTATTTTTATAGTTAAAGTTCCTGCTTGCTGGCACATAGTGCTCATAACTATCATACTAAATGGATGAGAAGTCTGGCTTCTTGGTGCTCAGCTCATTCATGGTTTAAATAACTTCCTGAGTTAACTCTCCTGTATTTCATCGTGTCATTTCAGGCCATTGATCTGACACAAATTCCAAGAAAGAAATCCAAGAATACATATTAAAAAAACAAGATAACAGGACACCTGCTAAAGTTCATATTTCAACAGCAACCAATGCAAAAATGTTGAAATAGATAAAATACCAGATAAAGAATTTGAAATAAAGATAACAAAAACAATCAGTGAAAGCCAAGTGAATAAAGGAAGTTAGTATTGGATAAGAATAAACAGATAGGGATATTGAAAAAGAATCTTGGAAATGACAGGCACTATAAATCAAATTAAAATTTCAGCTGAAGTTCTGTCTAATAGAGAGGACCATGAAAAGACAAAATGTCAGAACTGGAAGACAAAGTGGATGGCCTTGAACTTCCAGATACTATTAAAGAAAAGAAAATAAGTAGTCCTGATCACAATGTATGAGAACTCTAGACAACATTTAAGAGACCAAATTTAGGAATCATTGAAATAGAAGAGTAATGTAAGATGAACACTAATGGCATGGATAATATATTCAAAGAAATTATCCTTCCCTATCTGTGAATGAGATGGACATCTAAATACAAATACAAACAAATAAAAAACAATAGGTTAGGATCTTTTCCTAGGATCTTTTCTTAGGATCTCTCTAAAGAGAGAGAATGTGGAAATTCCTTGTAGTTTTATGGATAGACAGAATTAATGTTGTTAATACGGCTATATTACAAAAAACAATATACAAATGCAATGTAATTCCCATCAAAATATCAATGAAATCCTAGAAAAAATAGTTTTTAATTCATTTGGAAGAATAACAGCTCCAGAATACTCAAAGCAATTCTAAGAAAGAAAAAAAAGCAATGCTTGAGGCATTATGAATGATACCTGACTTCAAATTATACTATAGATCTACAGCAACAAACACTGCATGGAATAAATGTAGACACAATATCCAATGGAAAAGAACATAACACACAGAGAAAACACAAACAGATATATGGCTTACTGACCCTTGACAAATGTGCCAAAAACATACAATGGAGAAAAGACATCATTTTCAAGAAATGGTACAGGAAGGGCTCATCCCTAGTTTTTTGAGGATTCTCCATACTGCTTTCCAGAGGGGCTGTACCAGTCTACAGCTCCACCAACAGTGTGTTAGTGTGCTTATCTCTCCACAGCCCCTCCAGCATCTATTTTGTTTATTTTCTTCATCTTTGCCATTCTGACTGGTGTAAGGTAATATCTTAAAGTGGTTTTCATTTGAATTTCTCTGATTACTAGAGATTTAGAGCACTTTCTCGTGTATTCATTGATCAATGTTCTTTGGTGAGAAGTTTCTATTTAGCTCTTTGGCCCATTTATTAACTGGGCTGTTAGTGTTTTTGTAGTTGAGATTTTTGAGAATTTTGTAGATTCTGGATATGTCAGAGGAATCAAAGCCCATGGGATTCTCTCCATTTCCATAGGAAACCTCTTGACTCTTTTGATTATTTCCTTGGCAGTACAAAAGCTTTTTAGCTCAATGGCATCCCATTCACTGACTTTTGACTTTACTTTCTTCAATTTTGGAGACATGTTGAGAAAGTCTTTGCCTACTCCCAAATGCTGAAGTGCTGGACCTAATTTGTCTTCTATCAGTTGCAAGATAGCTGGTTGCAAGGTAGCTGGTTTAATATCTAGCTCCTTGATCCATTTTGATTTGATTCTTGTGCAAGGAGAAAGATATGGGTCTAATTTCAACTTTCTGCAAGTGGATGACCAGTTTGTCCAGTACCATTTGTTGAAGAGGCTGTCTCTCATCCATGTAACATGTGTCCCCCTTTGTCAAAAATCAGATGTTTAAAGATTTGAGGGTTTGTTTCGGGGTCTTCTATTCTATTCCATTCTATTCTTTCCTATCTTGATACCAGTACCACGCTGTCTTTGTTACTATGGCTCTATAGTATAATTTTAGATCTGGAATGGCAAAACCACCTGTTTCATTTTTCTTGCTTAGTAGTGTTTTGGCAATTCTTGGTTTCTTATTGTTCCAAATGAATTTGAGAATTGCTTTTTCTATATCTGTAAAGAACAACACAGGTACCTTTATAGGAATAGCATTAAATCTATATAAGGCTTTCGGTAGAATGGCCATTTTTATTCTATTAATTCTGCCTAACCAAAAGCATTGGACTTCTTTCCATCTTCTTAGGTCATCTTGGATTTCATTCTTCAATGTCTGATAGTTTTCACTGAAGAGATCTTTGAATTCCCTTGTAAGGTTAATTCCAAGTATTTTATTTTTTTTTTTAAGCAATTTTGAAAGGGACTGATTTCCTGACTTTTTCTTCAGTCCTATTATTATTAGTATATAGGAAAGCTATTGATTTATGCGTGTTGATCTTGTGTCCTGCCACTTTGCTAAATCTATTTATGAGTTCAAGCAGTTTACTGATGGAGTTTTTTGGATCTTCCAGATATAGGATCATGTCATCAGCAAAAAGAGAGAGTTCCACTCCTGGTATCTTTCCAGGGGATTTAGAATCAACACATTATAGTGACACAGCAATATCTATGTTCATAGCAGCACAATTTACTATTGCTAGGCTAGGGAAACAACCCCGATGTCCCTCACTGGAAGAATGGATCCAAAACTGTGGTACATTTATACCATGGAATTTTACACAGCAATTAGAAACAATGATATTGCAGCCTTCGAAGGTAAATGGATGGCTATGGAAGAGATCATGATGAGTAAAATCAGCTTAACCCGGAGATCTAAGGGTCGATTGTCTCCACTCATCTGTGGAGGTGGGGACTAGACCCTGGACAATGAGAAAGTTGGTCTATTAGCATGTGTTAAATCCAGATAAGATGTAATGTTTTACAACCTAATACTTTTTTAGAGATATGGTGGGAAGGGGAAGGGTGGGATAAGGGAGGGTAATTGGGGGGGCACTCTGGGGGTAATTGCAATATCCAGAATATATACACATTTTATATTATTTTGTTAAAAACTTGTATGGTTGTTCAAAAATTAAAAAAAATAAAAAAATAACTGGAGGAACATTAAAAAAAAAAAAGAAAAAAGAAATGGTGCAGGGAAACCTGTATATGTATAAGTGGAAGAATTAAATTAGATCCCTAGCTTTCTGACTACACACGAATCATCTCAAAACAGATCAAAGACCTAGGAGTTAGAACAAAACCTTCACAACTGCTAAATGAAACTGCAGATTTAATACTTCATCATATAGTTTCAGGCAATGACTTCCACAACAAGACTCTGAAAGCTGAGGAAATGCCAACATTTAATAAGTGGGATGGACCTGAATGAAAAAGCTTCTGCACAGAACAGTAAAAGAGACTCAGAAGAAAGAACCTACAGAGTAAGAAAATATTTGCTAGCTACTCTTCTGACAGACAATTAATATCCAGAATGTATAAATTACTCAAATACTTACCATCATAAAAACAAATAACCCAATCAGTAAGTGGGTAAATAAGCTAAACAGATATTTCCCAGAAGAAGAAATAAAATTGTCAACAAATTAATGAAAAAATTTTCAACATCGTTAGCAATTGGGGAAAAGAGAAGTCAAAACTACACCAAGCTTGCATCTTGCTACAGTTAGAATGGCAACCATTGAGCATAGAGGTAACAAATAAATGCAGAAGAGGATGTCGGGGAAATGACTGGAAATTAGTACAACTACTGTGGAAATCAGTATAGAGGTTCCTCAAAAGAGCATGAATAAAGTCACCAGAAGATCCAGCTATTCCACTTCTGGGCATTTCTCTCAAGGAATCAAAGTCCGTATGCTACTGTGTTATATGCAT
The DNA here is from genome assembly GCA_004027875.1 of Aplodontia rufa. Taxonomy (NCBI): domain Eukaryota; kingdom Metazoa; phylum Chordata; class Mammalia; order Rodentia; family Aplodontiidae; genus Aplodontia; species Aplodontia rufa. The sequence continues at coordinate 3,592 of PVKS010044565.1, read as the reverse complement.
ACCCATGATGTAGCTTAAGTATCTGTCAGTGTAGGAATGGATTAAAAAATGTGATGTGTGTATATAAAAAAGAATGAAATTATGTAATTTGCAGGAAAACAAATTGAATATGAGAGCACTGTAGTAAGGAAAATAAGCCAAGCTCAGAAAGTCAAGAATTTTGTTTACTCTCATATGTGCAAGGTAGAGAAGAAAAAGGAAATAAAGTATGTGGAGGATGAGAATCTTATGGAAGTTGGAGGGAGTATTAGATTAGAACAAGGGCACCAGGATAAGGGAGAAGGTGAGGAAAAGGGGAGATATTCTGAAACAAAATTGATCCAATTATGTTGTTATAGAGAATGCATGTACAAATGTGTAACAATGAATTGCACTGTTGTTTATAATGAATATTCACCAATAAAAACTGTTCCAGACATACTGTCTTATTTTCCAAACAGTTAAATACTATATCTTGGATTGGGTCACCTTACTTAAGGACAGTGCTTGCAAATGGTTAATGAAAGAGACAAAAAAAGGCTATGGAAAGCCACTTGGAGTTCAGACACACCACAGGATCCCAGTGCTCTGGAGAACAAAGGCCATCACTGGCTGTTAAAGGACTTGGTGCTACAGTACAAGGATCAGTTTTCACACTAACTCCATCCACTTGACTAAATCTTGCCAGAGCTGAGTAAATACATATTGTAGATGGGAGCAATTCTATGTGTAATGGTCAATGTCAGGCTTGTCTATACAATGGTTTCACTTTATGAGATCATTTTTGGGGGTCTTTTCTATATTTTTATTGGTACATCATAGTTATACATAATGGTGGAATTTGTTCTTATACACATTCATACATGCAAACGATGTAACAAAATGTGATCAATATCATTTCCTATTAATTCCTCCTGTCCCTCCTCACTCTCACTTTTCTCTTTCCCCTACTTCCTTCCCCTCCTCAATCTCCCTTCAATTTTCAGGAGATTCTCCTCTCCCATCCCTACCTTTCTTCTCTTTTTTCCTCTCTAGGTTCCACATATGAGAGAAAACATACAACTCTTGACCTTTGAGTTTGGATTATTTTGCATAACATAATGTTTTCAAGTTCCATCTATTTTCCTGCAAATGACAAAGTTTCATTTTTCTTTATAATAAAACTCCATTGTGGGGCCTGGAGCAAGCTCAGCAACTACGGCGCTTGCCTTGCATGGTTTGAACCCCAGCACCACTTACACAACAAAGTGTTGGAGCAACAAAAGCCATATGAAAAACAAAATAAAACTGATTCTCTCTCTCTTGTTGAGCTCTGTGCAAAAGAAAATCACTGTACGGGACGCCATGACACTTCTCTCTCCTCTCCCTTCATATTTCGCGTGCTCTGAGCAAGACGGGCTACGTGCCTGCGCATTAGTGCTTCTTCCTCTCTCTCTCTCTCTCTCTCTCCCTCTGCTCCTTCCCGGTTGGTGATAGATGACGACACCAATATAACAGTCGCTCGTTGGCTGGAATAAGTCAATCTGCCACTTCACCATTGGTCCCTTAGCAGCCTGCTCTGGCTATATCAATCCATGTGTGTGAGAAATAAAGGAGAGAAGTTTTCAAAGTGCCATCCACGTGTGAGACTGAGTTCTTTTCTCCCCCGGCCGGGAAGGAAGGTCCTACATTCTGGTCCTGCATTCCAACCGCCGGCGTTAACCACCCCCCCTTGTACCCGCCTCTCTGACCCATCCTGTTTCGGCTCCCACGAAACGGCCCAGTCGGTCCAGGTCATTTCGCCCGCTGCCTGCCCCGGAATGCTGCGGGGGGGGGGGGGGGGCAACATCTCTCTCTTAAAAAAAGAAAAAAACTCCATTGTGTATATAAACTACATTTTTCATTCATCCACTGACAGACACTTTGGCTCCTTCCATAGTGTGAGAAGTCTTAAAACTGTTTTTTTCATTTTGACACAAGGTTTCACTATGTTGCTCAGGTGAGCATCAAACTTGCAATCTTCATGGCTCAAACCCCCAAACAGCTGTGATTAGTGGTGTGTGCCATCATGACCAACATCAGAAGCCTTAGCTTAGTGACACTAAAAACACTGAAATTTCCATTAAGAAATTTGGAAAAGTAAAAGACATAAGCAAAATTAATGTACAGATAATAAACAAGGAATGCCTTTAATTTATACAATAAAAATGAAGATCATCCATGAAATATGGAGCATTTCTACAAATTACTAACGTGTAAAAATCATAAAATAATAGTGAATGGTTACAAATACCTAAGAAAATTCAAATTACCAAAAACATTAAAATATGATCAAGTTTACTAATAATCCAAGAGACAGCAACTAATATAAATTTTGCTTATTGGATGGGCAAGGACTAATAAATTCCTAATTGAAAATGAACAAGACTATTCTATAGCATTAAAATATAGATTGGAACAATTATATAAAATGACCAGAAGTTTAGAATCTTTTAGAATGATTTTCTTTTTAACTTTTAAAATAATTAACCAATGTGAGCCACACTAATTGTATTCTGGTTAGAGCCACTAACATGATATTTGACTTTGAATTTTTTTACAAGTGCATCAAACAATTCCTTGTGCTTGTTTTCAGCCAAGATCGGGTCATTTGCTTTCAGAGAACACTTATCGAGGAAGTCTGTGTCCACTACAGCAGAGATGTCAAGAAGAGGATTTCCCATTCCAAAGAGAATATTTTTCTCTCAGCGCTTGCAGAATCTCTGCCTTCAGCCTTTTGGACTTCGGCTCCTCCTCAGCTGCTACCATCATCACAACCCCACCCTACTTAGGATCCACCACCACTTTGTGAGATCATTGAAGGAGAAGGTTTACCAACTACCCCCCTCAACCCCAACAAAGCCTTGACTTAAAAGACTCAAATACTAACTCTGACTTAGGCACTAAAATTAGGAAGAGTGAGGGGAATTAACTATATAGACAGATTCCATGCATACCTTCTCAGTAATCCATGTTCAAGGTAAAAATTTTTTAAAAAAGCAAGCTCTTAGTACAAGAAACAAATTAAACATAAAAGGAGATCCTTAGACTGCTTCAGGTTTTAAATGATCCTCAAAACAAAACTTTTTTATACTACAGATGGTTTCAACCCAGAGATTTAAAATTGTTTCAAAAACATACAACTAATGCTTCAGTTAAATAATCAACTTTGTACAGAAAAATTCTCCCATTATCTTTGATCCCCTTCTGCTCCTGGGTAAATTTGTTTCCTATTAATTAGAGGAACAAGTGGAAAAAAACAAAAGAGAAGGCTCACAAATGTCTCCTGTCTCAGAGGAGGAGATGCCATGCAAGCAGGAAAGGTCTCCTTGCCAAAAAGTAGCCAGGACAATTATTAAATTTGCCCAAAGTTCAATCCATTATGAAAGAGAGACACCAATACAACTGTTTTCTCAAACAAGTGAAGACTCCAGGTTTAAAGGAGAGCATAGATAAATTAACAAAGCCACCTGTACATTGCCAATGAAATAACATTCAGATGAGGTCACATGTACAGTCACTAGCAGGGACAATACAAACTAGAGGCTTGCAACCTGGAGAGGACCTGGCTTATTGTAATCCTGAACTGAGCAAG
>PVKS010044564.1:0-14263 GCA_004027875.1 Aplodontia rufa | reverse complement strand
GGCGTCCTGGGGTAGACAGCAGGTGGGTTGCATTCTGTTTAAGTCAGCGGGTGAGGGGAATCCTGGGTTAGAGGGCATGTGATGGACGTATTGGTTTAAATCTAGTGGGGTGTGTCCTGGTGAAGACAGAGGTTGTGTGGTGTCCTGGGTTAGAAAGCAGTGGGGGAGTGGTGGGGTGGAGAGCGTGTGGGGGGCGTTCTGGGGAACATAGGGGGTGAGGGGAATCCTGGGGTAAACATAGGGTGCTGTGTGTCCTGTGGTAGAGAGCAGGTGGGGGAGTCCTCGGGTAGGAGCGGGTGGGGTGCATCCTAGAGTAGACAGCAATAGGAGAGTTCAGGGTTACACACTGATCGGATTTGAAAGCATCCTTGGGTAGAGAGCAGGTGAAAGGCATCATGTGGTAGACAGCGGGTGGGACTGATCCTGTGGTAGATAAATGATGGGGGGCTACTTGGCTAGACAGCAGATGGGGTGCTTCCCGGTGTAGACAGCGGGTTGGGTGCATCCGGGGGTAGACAGAGGGCAGGAGGTGTCTGGGGTAGACAGAGGGTGGGGGCATCCTGGAGAAGACAGCTAGTGGGAGGGGGCCTGAACAGGACAGAGGGTTTGATGGGTCCTAGGTAAGACAACAGGTTAGGGCATCCTGGGGTGGGAGTGGTTCTGGTGTAGACAGTGGGTGGGGGGTTTCTTAAGTAGAAATTAATGTTGACACTGGAAGCAGCAGGGGAGGGCACACCGTGATCCTCTTTATTGTTCTACACTGGTGAGTTTTCCAATATTTCCGGCCATGGACTTGCGAGGGTGGCAGTCCCCCTTGCATGTGGCTGGACCAGCAAGGCCTGCAGTGGGTGAGTTTGACCTCCCTGGCATCAAACAGCAGACATACAGGATCTTGGGGAGCCTCGGTAGAAGGTAGGGAAGCTTCAGTGTTGGCAAGGGATGGGGGAGGTCATGTGCTTCATGGTCAGGGGAGGCCTTCAGGGACCAGGAACAGTTGCTGGGTGTGGGATGGATGGCTTGAGCATTGAGGACACAAGGTCAGGCAGTGGTTGTTTGTGCAGGGGGTACTGCAGCTGAGGCTTGTTGCATGATCTTGCAAGGTGTACCTGCAAGGAGGCAGGAATGGCCCTGGATTATTATTCCATGCAAAGTTGGGATGTATAGAGGAAGAGGAAGCCCAAACCTGGACTGGTGTGCTGCACTGCTGAGCCTGATTCCTTGTCTGATTTTTGGCCGCTGGATGTTTATGGCTTCTTGAAGTATGCCTGCGTTGTCCTGGTTTAAGCCTGGACTTGTGTGCACCAGTAGCCTGGGCTGCCATCTTGCAAGGCTGGTGCAAGCATCAGGTAGTGAGGCCTGCAGTGTGCCCAGAGATAGAGGGAGGGCATGTGTGTGAAGCTAGGAGAGGGCTGAGGAAGCCAGGAGAGGTGTTGGGTTCAGAATTGATATGGGTAGCCTCAAGAAGAGAAGGAGAGGCACTCTTTGTTGGTACAGAAGGTAGAGACTGAGGGGAGTGTGCGGGGGTGTTGGCCAGGCCACTGCAGGTTGGTGGAAGTATTTTGTGGGAAGCGTAAAGAGACCAGTGTTCACGGCACCTGAGTTTTGACTTCAAGAAGTGTGTTGATGGCTTGAATTGCATTATCACTATGGAGAACATGTACTGCTACTTACATTTAACCAAAACACAAATTTTCTGATTCGTAGGTGTGTGACTGTATTCAACTGGATTTCTAATTCATGATGATTTTGAAATATTACCTTTTCTTCCTTAAAAGATAGGTAACGATTTAATCTTAGATATAGTGCGTGTGAGTGTGTGGGGAAACGCTCACACGTGTGTGCTTCCACAAAGCTTAGGATTCCTTGAGCTAAATGATCAAAATGTGGCTCTAAAGACTTTTTGTAACACTACCATTCTCTTCTTCATTCTTTCTACTTTGACCCATAACTAGAGGTCCCTCCAGTGCTATATGTAGGCACGGTGTGCAACATGATATTTTGTTGACAATATGCGGTATTCTGTGTGCAATATGTATTAAGGCTCAAGGCCTCTGAGTCTGTTGAGTTTGCCTTAAAAATGTGGGAGATCTGTAAATAGCGACTCTGCTAAGTGGTTGTCTTTTTTTTCTCTTTTTCCATTTGAGTGAATTCAGCACACTTTTGGTTGTGGCAAAACAGAGGATTTTCCTATATGCATATATGTTGAATATTCACCAACTTTAATGATCATTTATCTTAGTTCTTACTCATCCTTCATTGGAAGATGGAACACAATGCTCATTTGGCTGTCCTGTATTTATTACACTTGTTAATTTTGATGCTGGGACTCAAGCTAGGGAGGTGTAGCTGGAGGTGTGTTTTCCACAAGCCAACTCTGCTGCTTTGTCATGGAGCTTGGCCAAAGGCTCTGCAGAAATCTCGTAGGAAATTCAGGCAGGGAGGCCTGATGTCTCCGAAGTTTAGGTTCTGAGAATCTCACCATTTGCCCCTGTTCTTTCAAATAGTTAAGACATAATTATCAAGGAAATGGCATTAGCAAAAGAAACCTTTGAAATGGAGTTAGTTTATGACAGAATGTCCCTCAGGGATCGACCACAACCCTTCCAGAAGAAAACTGAGGGAGTACGAAGTTTTTCCTTGCACTTTGAGTATCCTCAAGCCGCATGCATGTTCAAAAAGAGAAATCTCACAGAAATTCACTAGGCACCCATTTCTGGCCATGATTTGATGTTGCAATTCCCTGCTTGCAAATCCCTGAGGAGTACATGTCCATTGGGTGTAAGCCAGGCAATCTAAAGTACAGTGCTATTGCTCGCGAGTGAGGTGAGTGTTTGACATGGAGAGTAACAGATGATGGAGAGAAGAGAGGGGATTTGTGGGTCCACTGGAAGAAGCAGCGTCGGCAACTGCTGGTGGTTTCAGGGTGAAACAAATAACTACACATGCTTCAACCTTTTGTTTTTTTCATGGAGAAATGTCATCATGCATGGAAAGTCTGAGATGGTTAAGGTGGGACAAGAGAGATGAGAAAGTTTTGAAATCAAGAGTTGTGGCTTGGTCCTGGGAACGCAGGTACATGGTTGAACACACTACGGGGACAGATGATAACGAATGTGGGGAGGAAGAGTGTCAAGAGAAGATTTGTCTTTATGATAAGCAACCCTTCAACAGGAGTAGAAAGAGATCACAATGCAGGTGTGTGTTTCCCTACGGGTCCAATACCTGGATGCATGTTTGGAAGAGTGCTTACTCCACAATTATGGGAATAATGAACAGAGGGAATTCAAGTTTTTTTTTAAGGAAATGATGTAAGGCAAGCACCGCAGTCTTCTGAGTTAGGCCTGGTCTCTGCTGCATAATGCTGCAAAAATCAAAGAACTTGTCCAGCCCCCAAAGGCTTCCCTTTCCATCCATATCAGGTGCCCTCAGTGCTCATCAGCATTCACCTCCAATATATGGACCCAGTATGGATTCCATCTCTCCCATCAGATTGAAATTCCTTCCTCCAAGTTGGCTGTGAACTTCAACACTGCCTTAGGCGCAGCCTTGCTCAGTGAACCTGTCATTGCTGCCCAGGACCCTTTGCTTTTGGGATTCTTGGCTCCCTATCTGAGCTCCAAGCTCCACTTTCATAAGTTTGCCCCCATTTCTTCCATCTTCCCTGAATCCGCCTTAAAGCCAGGATCTTCTGGGTAGCCTGAAAGTCTCTGATACCTGCACAATTTTGTGCCCTACAGAGAACCCTGAGGGGCAAATATCCCAAAAGACACTGTGAGCATCTCTGAGCACTCTAGTGTGTATGCCTTAAAATGCTGAGAGCAATCAAGTGGGTGTGCATTGATGTTCTGATTTCTCCTTTTTCCATTGAGACAGGGGGGTTGAACCCATGCCAGTCACAGGCCACACCCCTCACCTCCAGCCACTGTGGCCCCGCCCGTGCCCACACCCTCAGATATTCAGTGGTCCCTAGGCCCTCAAGTCAGTACCCGTGGAAAAAGCGCTTTTTGAAAGTGGAGGAATTTCATCCAGGAGGCTTCAGAAGAAGACCAGGGGGCATGAAAGAGGACATGCTTCTGCTGTCCTCAGTGTCCCGGAAAACTAAAGAACAGAATGTTGACACTGGAATCAGCGGGGAGGGCACACTGGGATCCTCTTTCTTGTTACTTCACTGGTGAGTTTTCCAATGTTCCCAGCCGTGGCCTTCCAAGGGTGGCACTCTCCTTGCATGTGGCTGGCCCAACCAGGTCTGCAGTTGACGAATTTGACCTACGTGGCTTCCAAGGGCACACCTTCATTGTTTTGGGGAGCCTCGGCAAAAGGTATTGAAGCTCCAGTGTGGGCAAGAAATGGGGGAGGGCATGTGTTTCTTGGTCAGAGGAGGCCTTCGGGGAAAAGGAACAGTTGCTGGGTGTGGGATGAATGGCTGGAGCATTGAGGACACAAGGTCAGGCAGTGGTTGTTGGTGCAGGGTCTACTGCAGCAGAGGCACGTTCCATGATTTTGCAAGGTGTGCCTGCAAGTGGGCAGGAATGGCCCTCGATTGTTCACACAGCAGCTTTCCATGCAAGGTTGGGATGTATAGAAGAAGAGGCATCCCAAAACTGGACTGCTGTGCTGCACTGCTGTCGCTGATTCCGTGTCTTATTTGCGGATACTGGATGGTTTTGGCCTCCTGAAGCATGGCTGCGTTGACCTGGTTTGAGCCTGGACTTGTGCGCCATTAGCCAGGGCTGCCGTTCTGTAAGGCTGGTCCAAAAATCAGGTAGTGAGGCCTGCAGTGTGTCCAGAGTTAGAAGGAGGGCATGTGAGTGAAGCTAGGAGAGGGCTGAGGAGGTCAGGAGAGGTGCTGGGTTCAGAGGCAATATGGATAGCCTCAATAAGTGAAAGAGAGACACTCTTTGTTGGTGCAGGGTGTAGACACTGAGGGGTAGAAAGATGTTTCTGGAAGTTTTAGTTTATGATTGGGACCGTCCCTTGGGATCCAGGCAGGAATGAGTGTCTCTGAGTTGGGAAGTTTACAGGTGTGTTGGAAAGGCCATTGCAGGTTGGTTGAAGTATTTTGTGGGAAGCGTAAAGAGTCCGGTGTCCAGGTCACCTGAGCATTGTTTTCAAGTAATGTGTTGAAAGCTTGAATTGCATTTTCAATATAGAGAGCATGTACTACTCCTTACATTTTACCAAACCCATATCCTCCTCTTGGTAAGTGTGTGACTGTTTTAAACTGTATTTCTAATTCATGGTGATTTTGACATATTACCTTTTCTTATTTCAAAGATAGGTAATGATTTAATCTTAGTTATTGTGTGTGTGAGTGTGTTGGGGAATGCGCAAAAGCGTGTGCTTCCACACAGTTAAGTATTCCCTGAGCTGAACGATCAAAATGTGGCCCTAAAGACTTTTTGTAACACTACCTTTTTTTGTTCATTCTTTCCATTTTGACCCATAACCAGAGGTCCCTCCACTGCTATATGTTGACACTGTGTGCAACATGACATTTTGGTGATGATATGCGGTATCCTTTGTGCAATATGTATTAAGGCTCAAGGCCTCTGTGTCCCTTGAGTTTGCATTAAAAATGTGGGAAATCCATAAATAACCGAGTCTGCTAATTGGTTGTCTTTTTTTCTGTCTGTTTCCATTTGAGTGACTTCAGCAAACTTTTGATTGTGGCAAAACACAGGATTTTCCTATATGCATATACGTGGAATATTCACCATCTGTAATGATCATTTGTCTTAGTTCTTACTCATCATTCATTGGAAGATGGAACACAATTGCTCATTTGAATTTCCTGTGTATTTATTGCACTTGTTAATTTTGATGCTGGGACCCAAGCTAGGGAAGTGTAGCTGGAGGTGTGTTTTCCACAAGCCAACTCTGCTCCTTGGCCATGGAGCTTGGCCAAAGGCTCTGCAGATATCTCAGAAGAAATCCAAGCAGGGTGTCCTGATGTCTCCGAAGGTTTAGGTTCTGAGAATCTCACCATTTTTCCATGTCTTCAAAATAGTTAAGGCTTAATTACCAAGGTAATGGCATTAGCAGGAGGAACCTTTAAAATGGAGTTAGTTCATGACACAATGTCCCTCACGGATCGACCACAATCCTTCCAGAAGAAAACTGAGCGCATAGGAAGTTTTTCCTTGCACTTTGATTGTACTCAACCAGCATGCATGCTCAAAACAGAAAGCTCACAGAAATTCACCAGGCCCCCATTTCTGGACATGATTTGATGTTGTAATTCCTTGCTTGCAAATCCCTGAAGAGTACATGTCCACTGGGTACAAGCCAGGCAATCTAAGGAACAGTGCTCTTGCACGCGGGTGAGGTGAGTGTTTGACATGGAGAGGAAGAGATGATGGAGAGAAGAGATGGGATTTGTGGGGCCACTGGAAGATGCAGCTGTGGCACCTGTTGGTGGTGTCAGGGTGAAACAAAGTAACTACACATGCATCAAACTTTTGATTTCTTCATGGAGGTATGTGATCATGCATGGAAAGACTGAGTTGGGAAAGGTGGGACAAGAGAGATGAGAAAGTTTGGAAATCAAGGGTTTTTCTTGGTCCTGGGACCGCAGGTACCTGGGTGAACACACTACGTGGACAGATGTCAATGGATGTGGTTCAGAAGAGTGTCAAAAGAAGATTTGTCATTAGGATAAGCAAACCTTCAACAGGAGTAGATAGAGATCAGGATGCAGGTGTGTGTTTCCCAATGGGTCCAATAGCTGGATGCATGTTTGGAAGAGTGTTTACTCCACAAATATGCAAATAATGAAAAGAGGGAGTTCAAGAATTTTTTCAGGAACTGATGTAAGCCAAGAACCACAATAATTTCTGAGTTTTGCCTGGTCTCTCTGGCTCAAGTCTGCTGCAAACTTCTTTAAAAATCACAGAACTTGGCAACCCCCCACTGCTTCCCTTTCCGTCCATAGCAGGCGCCCTCAGTGCTCATCTGCATTCACCTCCAATGTATGGACCCAGTATGGAATCCATGTCTCTCATCAGATTGAAATTCCTTCCTCTAAGTTGGCTGTGAACCTCAACACTGCCTTAGGCACAGCCTTGATCAGTGCACCTGTCATTGCTGTCCAGGCCCCAATGCTTCTGGGATTCTTGGCTCCCTGTCTGAGCTCCAAGCACCACTCTCATAAATTTGCCCCCATTTCTTCCATCGTCCCTGAATCCACCTTACAGCCAGGCTCCTCTGGGTAGCCTGAAAGTCTCTGATACCTGCACAGCTTTTGTGCCCTGCAGAGAACCTTGAGGGGCAAATATCCCAAAAGACACTGTGAGCATCTCTGAGCGCTGTAGTGTATATGACTTAAAATGCTGAGAGCAATCAATGGTGTGGGCATTGATGTTCTGATTTCTCCTTTTTTCATTGAGACAGGGGGTGGAACCCATGCCTGTCACTGGCCACACCCCTCATCCCAAGGCACTGTGGCCCCACCCATCGCTACACACTTGGAAATAGAATGCACCATTAAAACTTATTACTGTAAATTTTGATCAAGAAATCTTACATTTGGGAGAAAATATTTCTGGAAAAGTAAATATGCTTTGGAATATACACTAAGAAACCCTGCTCTCGAGATGAGCATTTAGCCCATTCGATAAACAGAATACAAAACCCTTTTTAATGTATTTTAGGGTTCAGGGCTATCTAGGTCAAAGATGCAACCCTTCCTTCAAGCAGATCTTGGTTTAGGTCGGGAGCAATATATTTTCTTAAGTACTAGGATGAATGCCCTGGTGGAAGCCAAGTCTCTTGGAATCACTCAAAATTTGATGTGCATATAGACAAGGATGAATTTCATTTTTCCACTGCAGAGGGGAAAGGACTGTCTCAAAGCAAAGGAACAGCCCTTTTCTAAATGCATTTCTAAGGTAAAAGCTATGTTTTCTGTTGTTACTTAAGTTCATATTCACATTTTCATTTACAAGTCTTTCAATTCAATAGAAATCATCCAATTGTGTGAATGTAAAATATTTCTGCTTTGCTACAGGAGGGCCTCACACCACTTTTACTTGCTCTGATGGGAAACAGACAGTGCATGGCAAAGTTTTTAATAGAGAATGGAGCAAATATGCATGCAGTTGATAACTATGGAAGGTACAGTCCTTTACTCTTCTTCTTTTATAAACCTTAGTGGTCATGTGGAGTGGTGACAATTCCATAAGTCAGAAATATTAAATTCATGAAAAGAAAAAAACTTTAATGCTCACAACAAAGTAAACAGTTTTGACATGAAGCATGTGTTCAACCGATTATTAAGTGTGATTAACATAGACATTATACAGTAGGATTCATATTCCATTACAATGAAGAATGCAGTTTATTATTTATAAACTAATTAATTGGCTATGCATTTTTCTGTAATCCTAAGGGATTTCATATCATTATCATGGGTTTTGTGCAGTATGAAGTTTATTATGGTTTTAGATTCAATAATGAACAAAGTGCATTAAAACATTAAATTCTAGGGCTGCGGTGTTGGTTTAATTTTTGTGTTGCTTGCCTGTCATGTGCATGTACACAAGTTAAAACCCTAGCACCATGTACTTAAAGGAGTAGCAGATTTAATGGAGTCTAAATACAATTGATTTTCCCACTCTCTCTCTCTCTCTCTCTGTACCTCTCTTGCAAAAAAAAATAATATTAAATTCTATAATGTATTACCTGAGCAGGAGAACAGACCGCCTTTTCGTTCTTTAATTTGAGCCTTGGATTTAATCTTCAAAGATGAAAATTTGAGCACTCCAGATGCTTATGTCTGTTAGCATGGGTAAATGATCAACTTTCCTGAGTCAGGAAAGACATGAGACTGTTAATATAAATGATAATAGCTAATTTCATTATCATTCCTAAAGGTGAAACTATCCCTTTGCTCTTTTAGAACAGCCCTCGTGCTTGCTGCAAGACATAAATCAAAAAATATCATCAGGCTTCTTCTTCAGCAAGGTGTTGAAGTCTTGTCTAAAGATGGCTGGGGATGGACTGCATTATCTTATGCTGTTGATAATGGTGATAATCTGTAAGTATTTACATGAGATGCTAGTTAATGTTTAATGTATAAAGCAATCATTACAATGATTGCTACTTGAAGATCAGGCAAAGTTTCTGATGAGCTCTAGTATTTAGGGAAAGGCAAACCATGACACCAAGAATTCAAAAGAACAAGCAAAAATTGGAAACATGAGAACCAGCAATGTGTGTAGGAATGTCTGAAGGTTTTGTTTCCTTTTGAGGAGCTGGGGTTTAACTGTAGGGACTCAGGTAAATTCTGCAAGTGCTCCATCACAAGCCAACACTACAAAGCCCTACTCCAGGACTTTGAACGTATATATCTATAGAAATCCCAGTAGCATCCATCTCTTTCCAAGTAAAACTGCAGGGTTTCAGATATAAATAGAGTCACATATATGATATTTCAAATAAGGTACTTCAGCATTCAAAGGCCACGTTTGGCAGGAAATCTTGTTTCTTTCCTATGGGAATTAGATAGACTTAAAAATCATTGTTCTTGAGTTTCCCAAGATGATAAATGTTTCCTTTAGTCCAAGAAAGACAATTCTCTCACAAGTGTAATTGAGGGGAAGGACATCCTAAACTGCTTCAATACTGTTGTCAAAATATTACTCTTCAAATTTGTCTTGCACTCAGGTGATGATTAATCTTTACTACCATGTTGCACTGGTCTAGATCCTTAACTTAGTAATACAAATATAGACAAAAAAGTTCTTTACTTTTTCATCAATATACTTTTCTGCCCAGCCATTGTTTCCAAAAGAGCATCAATGTGCTTTGGCAATTAGTTTTAGCCACATAGCTAGTGAGCAGACTTACCCTTCTGCCCTAAGGTTAACTATAGGTAGAGTCCGTATCTTCATAGAGATAGGCATGCTGAGTTAAGGATTGAGGCAGTGATGATTTGGGATCCTTCTAAACCTTCAGATAGGCTCAAGGAACATTGTAGGAAGAGATCAAACTCTCCTTTCTACTCTCTCTCCCGACCTGTACCCAAAGGCCTTTGTTTTCTCTAAAATATTCCATAGGTTGTGGGGTATATACAATTTACTTCTCTGTGGAAGTTGCTACAATTCCATTGGTCCCTCAAGTGATTGATTTTCCGTAGTAATAAAAATCTCCTCATCTACTTGCCTGTCTCACTCATGTTATTACATATTTAAAATCTAACCTTATGAGGAGAACATTAGGCAGAACTTTTTGAAGTTATAGATGACTGGATTTTAAGACATGTAAGCTTTTGTTTTGCCACAATTTCTGTGTGAAGGAAAGTTTTAGATCCTAGTCAGTTTGAAATAAATGTGGAGACTAGGCATCATTTCAAGAAAGAACCTCTGGTGTTGAGTTTGAGTAGGTAGAGGAGGAGACGAGTGAGTTCAATCCATGAGTGAACATTTCTCATATTTTTAAACTTGATATGACTGATCAGTTCAATTATAAGAGAAAATTATTTCATTTAAATTAATGTGATAATGTATTTACTAATAAAATGGATGAATTGTTATATAGTTGGAGTTTGCTTCCCTAATTCTAGAAATAAGGCATTAATATTTTCTGAGTACTTTAACACTGAACCAGAAGAAAAGCACATGTTGATGTTTATTTGGAATTCCTGTGTACTTCATAATATTAAATCTATCAATCTACTACTTTCTTTTCACATGAGTGTGTTTTTGTAATATCCCACTAAAAATGGACTGTATATTTTCTTACCTGCTGGAACAACTTCTGATTTAAGAATACTCTTCCTGAAGTCCCAACAACCTTCTTGGGCTAAGCTGTGTAGCCCATGCTTCACATCAGCTTCACCTTAACATTTTCCACCTTCATTATTATTGTTACACCTGTTTATGGAGTTTACAAATTTGAAGCATGCGGGATAAATTTTAGAAGTAGAATTGACTTTTTCTGATTCACCCTTTACTATTTGATTTATGTGCTAGATATTTTCAGATCAGTCTTCAGATAATCATTTTTATTTTCATTTTTATTCCTGTCAATAAAAGAATATTTCTCTAATATGAAAAAAAGAGATGCAGAAACTCTCAAAATAACATCTCAGGTGAGACATCTGACCATGAATTTAATCTTGGTGGTCATGTCTTAAGTAAAACCATAAATGTAGGAATATTTTCATTACAAAAGGTATACTAAAGATCAAATAGTGAATTGTATTTATATTTTCTCGAATTCTTAATGATTTTAATTCAGAATTATATAAGGAAATAATGCTACAATTGTACAATTAAATCAGGGTTATCTAGAGAAAATTTCCCATCACTTATTCTGGCTCCCAAAATCATCCTTTATTTTTCTAATAAGTATGAAAAATATTTTTCCATTGATTGTGGTATATTCCCTACTACTTCCATTTTAGCAAATTAGACATTGTGAGAATAGGATAGAAGACTGTGAAACAAACCTTCAAATCTTTTTTATTGAGAAATTTATTTGTTGAACAATCATACACATTTTAACAAAATAATATATAATGTATAAAGATTCTGAAAATTGGATTTATGCTCAAGAAACCCTCAAATCTTTAAACATCTGATTTTTGACAAAGGGGGACAAAATATTACATGAAGGGGAGACAGCCTCTTCAATAAATGGTGTTGGACAAACTGGACAGCTACTTGCAGAAAGTGGAAATTAGACCCATATCTTTCTCCTTGCATGAGTATCAAACCAAAATGGATCAAGGAGCTAAGAATTAAACCAGCTACACTGCAGCTGATGGAAGACAAATTAGGTCTAACACTTCAGCATTTGGGAGTAGGCAAAGAGTTTCTCAACATGTCTCCTAAAGTGAAGGAACTAAAGTAAAAAATCAGTGAATGGGATGCCATAAAGCTAAAAAGCTTTTGTACTGCCAGGGAAACAATCAAAAGAGTCAAGAGGTTTCCAGTGGAAATGGAGAGAATCATGGGCTATGATTTCTCAAACAGAGGCCTCATATCCACAATCTACAAAATCCCCAAAAATCTCAAATACAAAAATACAAACAACCCAATCAATAAACGGGCGAAAAAGCTAAATAGAAACTTCTCAACAGAAGACATTGATCATGCAAATGAATACATGAGAAAGTGCTCCAAATCACTAGTAATCAGAGAATTTCAAATGAAAACTACATTAAGATATCACCTTATGCCAGTCAGAATGGCAAAAATGAAGAAAATAAACAATAATAGATGCTGGAGGGGCTATAGAGATAAGCACACTAACATGCTGTTGGTGGAGCTGCAGACTGATACAGCCCCTTTGGAAAGCAGTGTGGAGAATCCTAAAAAAACTAGGGATGACATCACCATACGACCATGCTATTCCACTCCTGGGTATCTTTCCATGGGATTTAGTATCAGCAAATCATAGTGACAAAGCAATATCTATGCACATAGCAGCTCAATTTACTACTGCTAGATGATGGAAACAACCCAGATGTCCCTCACTGTATGAATGGATCCAAAAACTATGTTACATATATACCATGGAATTTAAGATGATAATTAGAAACAATGATATTGGCGCCTTTGAAGGTAAATGGATGGCTATGGAAGAAATTATGCTGAATAAAATTAGCTTAAACCAGAGAAACAAGGGTCTCATGTCTCCACTCATCTTTGTAGGCTGGATCTAGACACTAGACATTGGGAAGGTTGGTGTATTATCATGTGTTAAATCCAGATTAGGTATAATGTTACACAACCTGATACTTTTTAAAAAATATTTTGAGAAGAGGAAGGGTGGGACAAGGATGGGTAATTGGGGGGGTGCACTCATGGAATATCCAGGGTCTATTCACATTTTATATTATTTTGTTAAAAAACTTGTATGGTTCTTCAATAATAAATTTCTCAATAAAATTATAGTCAATTTAATTTTAAAAGTAAGTAGATTAAATTTAATGAATGCATACTATTACATAGTTATCTGTATCTCCAAGAAAATAATTTTTGTCATCATTAACCTTACTGATCATTTTATTTCCTAATGTCATGAATTGTCTTGTTTTGTGTATCAAGTTGTTAGAATTAAGAGCTGGTATTTGTTTTTAATTCAACAAATTTTAATTTGCTCCAATTCTAAGATGACATTTTGCCTATAAGGTACAGTGATGTTAGGGTAAGTGAATTTCTCTTTCAAATTTGCTAACTCACTTTTACTGATTCACTTCATTGTACCCAGAGCCTCAGGCAAGGTGATCACACATTCTCCCAGTGTTCTTTCCTCTTTCCCTGTTTTTCTTTCTTGATGAGTTTGGTAGGTGAGAGAAGCAGGTCACTGAAAGCAAAACTTCTAAATGAGTTTGTTGAAATGAGAGGTGAATGAAAAATACTACCAAGTAAGTGCAAGCCACTAAAAGAGTTGGAGTCATTTGTTTCACATTTCATATGGTAACCTTTGTCAAGTAATGAGTGCTTGGACCAAAGTTTCTATATTTATTAATTGAGTAACAATTCATGTACACTGACCACAAATGGTTTCATGTCCTGAATATTTCTGGAAGACTTTCACCTCAATTCACACCCACATAATTTCTAATTTGCTCTATTGAGTTCTACTACTTTATCTCTATCTTTTTATTCACATACCCCTCATAGTCATTCTCCTCAAAATCTTTAATGACCTATCTCCAATGCCTATCTAACAATGAACCACCCTTTGAAATATTAGGGCCCCAATAAACTCTGTTGTGCCATCTCATTATCTTCAGTCCTTCCTTCTCTTTGCCCTCGTTTCTTGCATTATTAATCTGGTGGTATATTCCTCTTCACCTGGCTTTCACTATCTGAAAAGCAACAAAGTTCATTTAATACTCCTCTTCTCACTAACGCCTTTCATGCTTTTACCCTTTCTTGCCCTCTGTCAACTAACTTAAATCTTGAAATCGCCATTCATGTATTGCCTCCATAAGAGTTATCCCTGATAGCATTTTTTGCTTAATATCCATAACTTAGCAGAAGCACCATAAACTAATTTAAATGACTTTTGAGGAAAATAAATGGAAAGTTTGCACATAGATGACTTAAAAGTTTATTGCTAGGCTATGGAAACAACCCTGGTGTCCCTCACAGGAAGAATGGATCCAAAAACTGTGGTACATTTATACCATGGAATATTACACAGCAATTAGAAACAATGACCTTGCAGCCTTTGAGGGTAAATGGATGGTTATGGAAGAGATCATGATGAGTAAAATCAGCTTAACCCAGAGATCTAAGGGTCGATTGTC